>BMAF01000014.1:822980-964451 GCA_014132575.2 Gasterosteus nipponicus
TGTCTCTCTCTCTCTCCGGATCACCTCCTTCTCCTCTGACTCCTCTCCGCCTTTTAAATCTCCCTTTTGCTGGTTTCTGTGTCTCTATTGAAGATGCAGCGCGGAGGAGAGCGGCGCGCGGACAATGTGCATGTTCCCCTTTATCACTATTGCACTCTGCCTCCCTCCCTCCCTCTCTCTCTCTCTCTCTCTCTCTCCCTCTCCTCTCTCTCCTCTCTCTCCCTCTCTCTGCCTCTGCCTCTCCCTCCCTCTCTCTGCCTCTGCCTCCCTCTCCCTCTCTCCTCTCTCTCTCCCTCTCCCTCTCTCTCTCTCTCTCCCTCTCTCTGCCTCCCTCTCTGCCTCCCTCTCTCTCTCTCTGCCTCCCTCCCTCTCTCTCTCTGCCTCCCTCCCTCTCTCTGCCTCTCTCTCTCTCTCTCTCTCTCTCTCTCTCTCTCTGCCCCCCCCTCTGACGGGACTCTGTTTACTTTGAGCAGATAAAAGCCAACATAAGCATTCAGACACAGAAGGGGAGGTTCTGTGCAGCGCGAGGAGGAGGAGGAGGAGGAGGAAGAGGAGGAGGAGGAGGGCTTGTAGCCGACAGGGGGTGGGGTAGTTTAGGGTGGGGTTATGAAAGTGGTGGTAGTAGCAGTGAGGGAGGGGTTACTGATGGATTCATACATCAAAGGGGGCGGAATAACAGAAGGGATGTGAATGGCATCGGAACAGCTGATCCCGGGCATCAGCACCTCGTGGGACGCTGCATGTAGCCTTTTAATTGCGCCCCCACGGCAAACATACCCCCCCACCCTCCTCGGTGGCAGGCACCACCTCCCTCTCTCCGTGCCGCGTGCTCAAGGACACACACCGTACAGTGATCGGGGGAGGATGCATTAAAACAAAAGCGGGCTTCTCACGCGGCGCCGCTAGCACGCGTACCCGGCCGGGCGCGCTCGCTGAACAGAGCGCACAAAACAACCCGGGGCTTCCTCTTTTTCAACGTATCGCTCTTTTTTCCCCATTAATTCCGTTTGATGCCGCTTAAAAGAAGCGGACAAAGAGAATGCACAAGATGGATTCGTTACATCACAGGGCGCCGGGCGCCCATTACCTTAAAGATGCAGGAAATCTGTCTCTAATCTCATCCAACGCAACCCAAGCTTCAAGACCTTGATGTCTCAGCAGAGATGGGTGGGCCACGGGTCAGGTGTG
This sequence comes from Gasterosteus nipponicus, assembly GCA_014132575.2. Lineage (NCBI taxonomy): Eukaryota > Metazoa > Chordata > Actinopteri > Perciformes > Gasterosteidae > Gasterosteus > Gasterosteus nipponicus. The sequence continues at coordinate 824,169 of BMAF01000014.1, forward strand.
GCTCCTCCTGATCCTGGGAGTCCTCTTAATGCAATCAAGTCAAGTCAATTTATATTTAGAAAGCCCAAAGTCACAAATTTCCCTTTAAGGGCTTTGTAATCTCCACAAAATACAGCGTCCTGTATCTTTGGATCCTCCGGCGTGATGCTATCACGCTGCCACCACGGAGCGCCCTGAGGAATCAAAGGGATGCTACTCCGTCCTTACAAGATGATTCCCATCTCTTTGGGTGGTTTATTTTTGTTCATGTTTTGAGTCTCCAGCGTTTTGAGGAGGTTTGGTGCTCGCTGATGGCTGGAAAAACAACTGAGACAATCAGGGCTCTTTAGGCGGGATTAGGAAGAGGGATGTTATCTTCCTGTGCCAGAGCCAGGATAATGGCAACGGAGAAACCGCCTTGAAAAAGACGACAAGCTTGGATTAGATTGACACAGCTGTTCGGGTTGTTCACAATCAACCTGATGCTCCAATGAGCTACGACAGGCCAACATGGGGGGCTGGAAACATTTTATGGTTGTTTTCCTTTACAGTGGCGTGTATTTTACATGTATTTTCTAACTAACTCCTTAAACAGAGTAAAACGATTAAATTTCATTAAAGAAAGATCATGTTTTTGTTAACGTAATGTCGCGACTTAACATAGCAACGTATTGTAGAGACATAGCGTAGCAATAACGTACATAACGTAGCAACATAATGTAGCAATGTAACGTAGTGGCAAACGGTAGTAGAGACGTAGCGGCATATCGTAGCGTGGCGAGCGATATCGTAACGTAGCGACTTATTGTAGCGACTTAACATAGCAACATATCGTAGCTACATAACGTAGCAACATAATGTAGCGACTTATTGTAGCGACTTAACGTAGCGACTTAACGTAGCAACGTATTGTAGAGACATAGCGTAGCAACGTAACGTAGCAACATAGCGTAGCAACATAACGCAGCTACGTTACGCTGCTATGTTACGTTATTATTGCGACTTATTGTAGCGACTTAACATAGCAACGTTAGCTAACAACATCACAATATAACAGCAAAGTAACAACATAACGTAAAGACATAATGACGTAATGGAAATGAGCAATGTAACGTTACTTATTGTACGTCGCTTTGGATAAAAGCGTCAGCTAAATGACATTTAATGTAATGTAACGTTACGACAACAACTGCATGACAACATGCTACAACCCACAAACAGAAAGTCAACATTTGCTCTTGGTTTCACACAGGACTGTGACACCGTCCTCCTGAACGTCCATCCACACACCCACTCACTCATCTCACTACATCGCTTTCCCTGCGGCTCTTGTGTCCGCTGGGGTGGGACAAGTGGCCGTCGTCATGGTTACCGAGACAAGCGCATTAACTGAAGTGTCACCTTCTAAGTTTGTCTTGCTTTGGCCACTTTGACGGTAATAACCAGGTTCCCGCTGGCGGGGAAACAACACGACCACGGAGGAGAATTAACGCACTCCCTCTGCAGTTTAAACAGTCCCACGTCGGGGGGGAGGGGTGAGGGGTGAGGGGGGCTGACCCGTAATTACACATTCATACTTGTGTATATCGCAAACTCGGCCGATGGAGAGCGTGTGATAAAAGCCCGGTAACTAATCCCCCCCCATTAGCAGACAGCTTCACTGCCGCTCTCCTGGATAATTGTCCCGATTGTTTGGTGCACAGATCAGTCGCCGTGGCGGAGGTGTGACGTGGTGGTCTACATCTCCCTGTGCTCCTCCACCCTCACCCCGCCCGCCTGTCCGTCTCACCCAGTTAATAATTCAAATGAGCACTGCCCGATCACGCCCAGATGCTGGAATCTTCTCGTCGGTGCCTTTTCCTTTTTGTCACGTGGAATCAACTTCCCCCCCCAACTAAAGGAAGATCAACAACCGCTGCGAAGCGGCTCAAAGTTGATCACTAAGAGACAAAAGGGGTCTCAATCATTGTCGGCCCCCTTTCTTTTTCCGTCACTGTCGCTCTTCGTCTTCCTCTGATTCTTCCTGGAGGCGAACTCACCACCAACGGCGAGGCGGCCGCGTGATAATCAGCATAATCACTATTACCACAATCACCATCGTCACCATCACCGTCAACTCTGTCCCGTCTGTCTCCCGAGCCCGTTGAAGAAGAGGATTTACCAAGTCGGCGTGTTGGTGGATTTGTGCAGGTTGTGCACACGTTTTATGATGAGATTCAGCTGATTTGAGGCATCACGGGGTGTTTAAATCCGCTTTTAATCCCCCCGCAGAAACATCCACCCAAAAACATCCCCCTTTGTGCGGGAGACAAGGCGTCGGGCGTGACGGATGATAAGGAGAGGGTTTGTCTTCGGTTTGAATGTGCTCCTCCAGAAATAAAAGAAAAAGGTTGAAAGCAGCAGTTCTGGCAGTGAAAAGCCATCACGGGCTCCCGGAGCTCCGTCAGCAATAAGCAGAGGCGTTACGAGCGGAGACTAATGGGCCCCAACGATCGGCGGAGCGGTCCCGTTCTCCGCTGTTTATCGGATGACCGCTGATCAATACGAGCCACTCGCGCCGCTCTTCATAAGAGATGATTGTTTATTTCACTTTGCTCCCATCGCAGGTACGCAGGTCCTCTCCTTGAGAGTCGCAGGGTGAGATCACGCAATTTGAGCTTCTCTGTTTGCCTCAATCATCAAAACATTTTTGCCCTATTTTATTTTTCATCTTCACACCATCGATTATTGGCATTTTTTAGATGGCCAGAGTGGCAATTACCTACTGGCGGATATGGAATGTAATATTAATGTGTCTGTATTCTTTAGTGTAAAATCAGTTGTGCGTGTGCGTGTTACCCTGGAACGCGGGTGCTTATTTAACAAAGGTATCAACATTGTAACGTATTCATTCTAGAATGCTTGAAATCAGAATCATGAAATCCCCAAATGTGCATGAGCATTATTTAAAATATAAAGTACCCCCAGGTCACTCATTTAAATACTTAAATACAGTCAGATAAATGTATGTAAGTAAGAAGTACATGCAATGCAGTAGAAGCAGGCATGTGAGAAACACTGAAATAAGGCCGAGCACTTGAAGAGCACTCGGCCTCCCGGTGAAGCGTCTGGGTTCTAAGGTCATAGTGCGGTATGGTCTCATGGAGTAATATGGAGCTCTGACATATTCTCCATCGGTCAAAGTGTGGAGGATAATTAGTCCTTCTAAGCCACTGATGTGATATGTGGAGTCGAGGAGGAGATTGTGGAGTTTGACGGGGGTGGGGGGGGACCTCTGCAGAGACACTCCAGAGAAGAAGAAAAACAAAGCAGCGGCGTCGGCGGTGGAGACGCGGCGCGGAGCCTGTCGGAGGGGCACCCTTGAAGTGCCCCTCCGACAGGCTTCCTCATTATCTGGCATCTCCAGAGTGCCGGCCGAGAACAGGGGGGGCACGAGGACGCCCCGATCAGCCGGGCCCCCCCCGCGGGTACTCGCAGAGGGGAGGGTTGTGCTCTCGCTAAAGGTCCGCTGATTATATCTCGGGCCCGGAGCTTCAGGGATCCCCGCTAATTAAAGGTTGTGTCATATCAGTTAAAGGTAACAAACCTACGTAGCTCATCTTTTTCACTTTTTAATCAGGGGGCCGTTTTCACCGCCCGCCCGCCCGCCCGCCCGCCCGCGCATCTCGTCGGGCCGCAGGCTCGGGCCCGCGTTCAAGGCTGACCGGCTCCTCCGCACCCAGGAGGGGCCTCCTGTTTAACCCGCCTTCCCCCCCGGCGCCGGGGAGACATCGGGGGTCCTTTGTCTGGAGGCGTAATTAAAGCTCTTGTTCATTATTTCTTCACTTTGAGTGCAGATCTCAGTAATTAGGAGGCACTGCCATGGGGGTAAGGGAGGGTTACCACACACATGCCTGCACTCATATAAAGTAAAAGAGCAACACAAGCAACACAAACACCCGTGCGCGCGTCCCACCAGATGAGGCGCATTCATCTCCCACCGATATCGGGCTGCGAGCGACGTCTCCCTTTCCTCCCGTCAAAGCCGCCGTGTTCTAATGCGTTGATTAAAAAGCCTTTGATTAAATGGCCGGTTAAGGGACGGAGCGGCAGCGGCGATCTGTGATCCGTGCCGGGTCGGGCGCCGGGGACACCGGCTTCTCTGATGGATTTTGAAACAGAGCGTGGCTTTCACGCGGCGTCATTCATCCTCATACGTTTTCGCGCTGCCACGTCTCACAATCTGCTGCTTCTTTATGGCAAACTAATGCACCGGGTGCTAAGATCAGCAGGTTGGCTCTGGCCATCGCTCAGATATTACGGCCTTTTCCTTTTTTTTTTACGAAAGCTTCCGGCGGAGGAGGCGGAGCAGAAACCCGAGAGGCACTGACTCTGCCTCCCACACTGTCATACATCAACCCCCCCCCCGTGGCCCACCGCACACACACACACACACACACGCCGAGGAGAGCAGGGGGGTTGATGGAGCTTTATGGCTGCGGACACTCAGAGTCGATTCATCGAGCGGTCCACCACCTTCTCCCCCCGAAGGTCCGGTGCACTCGTGGCTGTGAAGGCTCCGAGGCCGGTGGGGGGAGGCGAGGAATGGTTTTGTCCGGACATGGTGGGAGACAAGCAAGCGCGGGGGGTGGGCGCGGCGGCTCACGCCCCGATGGCCCTCCGGCCCGAGGGAGGCTGTGATAGAGGGAGAGCTGACAGGGCGGAGGGACGGCCGAGCGCATCACATCGGATATCAATGATGAAAAATTCAGCGGCGGAACCGGAGTCGTTCTCGGGGACGAGGTCACGTGTCTCGTCATAGCGTGTGAGGGGGGGCGCAGTCGCCCATTTTGTCTTGCGGGGTCAGGAACAAACGAGTAGCAGACAGGAAATGAACGTAGAGCCACTTGTATCTGTTTACTTGTGAGGGCATTGGAATTAAAAGTCTGCGTCGGGGGGCTTTGCGATCCATAGTGTGAGTCATCCTGCACCCCCTCAGCACTCAGCCCCCCCCCCCCAAAAAAATACTCTTACCGACCGTCAACGCTTCGATTCTAACACCAGTGCAGCAACACGCCGTGAACCACAATGAGGATATTAGGGTATATTTCTGTACACCTGCACTCTAAATGATTTACCTTTAAATCCCGGTAAATTAACGGCTACTAGTTGCATTTGTTTAACAGGGAGGTATTGTTACGTTTTCACAGTAAATCACTGTGAAATGAGGTTTACTGTGACTGCACCGCTGTGCCGGTATATTACTGTGATGTAGCAGTATATTGCTGTATAATTACGGTAATTAAAGTCTTGTAGATTACTGTAATTTAGCAGTATGGTTGCTATGAGGGGGAAGCATCTAAAGGCCTTTAGTGTTTCTTTGAGTTGATGGTAGTATTATCCGGTAATGTAATCAATAAACTGATTATCATAACGTTGATGTTAAACCAGAGAGGATTTGGTCCCGTAGACGTCTTCAGACTGAGCAGGCGACTGACATTCACCTCGTCCTCATCCTCGCTTTAAACCTACAATCAGGTCCAAACGTGAACTCTGCATCCGGCCGTCCGACTCGACGGAATCATTTGTTTTATTTTTATAACCCAGGCGGTAACCAGCGAGCAGCGCTGTGATCATGCTAAGTCACCGATCAATAAGTCGGGCCAATGTTCTCCAATCCAATGGCCCGGGTCCAGAGCAGCGCTGCCTTTCCCTTCTGCCACCCCGCTGATTGAATTCACCTGTTGTCCAATCGGGGCCTTAATCAGCCGCCGATTGGACGGCGAGGGAGGACAGTACCTGACAGCGGGGAGCGGCGCCATTGATCCCGACCCGCTGTGAAGACGCCCGACAGGCACATTACACCTATCAGGTGTTCTTCCCAGCCAAAATGTCCCACAATTCAAATCCATCCAAAGCAATCATCCTCAAAACCCGCCAAACCCGCCAAACCCGTGCATTTCACATCCTATATCTACGTATCTTTAAAAAAGAAGAAAAAAAGTAACCTTAACCATAATGTCTGCAGCCCAAAGCGTAGTCAATTACAGAGATTGGTGCGGTGGCATGAAGTGTGTTCCATTTGGGAGCAGATTGGTCATCGGCGGTAATGTTCCCTTCCTGCAGGCGCACCTCTGACCATTACTCCAACGGGGAGCCGGAGACCCATTTCCCACCTCGGTGAATGCCGCTGCGTCTCCCAGAGGGGTCACGGGTTCACGCCGCAGCTACGGGCGCTAGTAGTTAGCGGCAGGCAAGTGAGGAATGGTACATCAATACTGTGTGGAAGGGAGGGAGGGGGGAGGAGGGGGGGAGGGGGGGGACACACGGCGGCACCCGCGTATCACAACAGAGCAGAAACGTGTCGATAAATGTGTGTGTGTGTGTGTGTGTGTGTGTGTGTGTGTGTGTGTGCGCGACTATCAGCGTCCGAAAGTCATCGACTGCTGCTGTAAAATATGTATTTGTTGGATTTCTAAAACCATCCGTGGTCTCACCTGAGTGTGGAAACGGATGGACGATGTCTTTGTGGACGATTGGTGGCCATTAGAGCAGATGTTTCTCCCCCTAAAGACCACGTTACCCATAAACCAGCCCACTTCCTGTCACCACAAGTACAACACTTCTCACCGCTTCCTCCGGTTCCGTGGCAAATTTGTTTCATCCGTTATTTAATTCGAGCCAAAACGTCAAAACATTGTTTGGTTTCGTGCATCGAGAATTCAATATTTTAAAGGTATGGCCGGACAAAACAAACGGTTTGAAGGTTCCGGTGACTATAATTGGCGTTTTTCCTGGTTTTAGAATTGATTTTAAGCTGTTATTGATTGCGTGAAAAGCTCTCGGAGGCCTCGCCACAATCTATCAGGTCTCTTATTGCCCCCCCGTCCCGTCCCGCGGCCTCGGCGCCTTCTTCTCACCTGTCAAGTCCCTTTTAAAAGGGTCAGAATTGCGTTTGAGTCATTTACTTTCGTTTCATGACGTTTTATTATATGTATTGTTTTGGTTGGTGGCTTTCACTTCATTTCATCCTCTCTAGTTTAGATGCGTTGTTGCGTGACGCTGTTGTGGAAGTCGCTGCAACAAATGGAGCAAATACATTTTTCATTGATTATTCAGAAAAGTAATCAGCGGAAGAATTGATGCTGAAAACGATCCGTAGCTGCAGCACTCGTCTTTCAGTCCGTCCAACTTCTGCAACGGCCACAAAGCCCTGAACGAAGATCCGTCAAACGGATCTGACCCACGTCGTGGAGGCGCAGAGAGTCGCCGCATCCTGACGCGACGGCTCCATCGCGCTCGTCCCCCTTTGGGCTGAAGACTTAAAGGCAGCCGGCTCCTCCGGCGGCGTCTGGGAGCTAAATCTGTTCCTTCCTCTGCTCCTCTTCCTCCTTTTTATGGAGCACATTCTTTCTCTACTTGTGTCTTTTTTTTGTTCAGTGGGCGCCTGTGTTTTGAGAAGTGCTACTTAAATAGAGGCTCTAAATATAAAGCCTGTGTGGGTTCGTGCCTCCCTCAGCGTGAGTGTGTGTGTGTGTGTGTGTGTGTGTGTGTGTGTGTGGGGGGTTCTGTTTCGAACACCTGCCGGGCTTCAGAATCCCTCCTTCGTAGCGTGGAAGTGCCCCCGAGCGTCCGCTGTCGTTACCGAAGATCCCACCCCAACAACAAGCCAAGGAGAAGGGGGCAAAGGGAGGGGGTGAAGGGAGGGGGGTGAAGGGAGGGGGTGAAGGGCCCGGGGGTTTAGCAAAATTCTTCCCAAAGGAGGCGGAAGAAATGTGAGCGTAATATTGGGAGTGGGAGTCATGAAAGTAATATCACGCCGAGCCCTAAAACGCTGCCATGCCTGCACAATATTTCAAAAGACGCCCCCGCCTTCAATGGCGCCCTGTTGCGGAGGGGGGGGGGGGGTCGTCGTGTTAAAGTGTCAAACTGTGAGAATGGAAATTACACACATATATATATATATATATATATATATATATATATGCATGAGGGTGTCACGCAGGTAAACGTTAGAGCGCGGCGCCCCGGGTGAGAGGGATGGTCTCTGCCGGTCATGCGTGCTCGGCGCCATCGCTCACGCCGCCGCGTCGCTTCCCGCGATGCTCGCTCGCTTTTTCCCTAATGCTTATTTTTTTTCCTCCGGTCTCTAAATGCTATCCTTCAGTAGGTGTTGCAGGACTGATAGACACTCGTTCGTTGGCTTTCTCATTATGGCGGGGGGTAACCTTTCACAGGGAGACAGAGGGGAGGGAGGCATCCGCACGGAGCCGGCACCTCCGTCTACTTGACATAACCCTATTACCGCTTCGTTAATTTGTCCCGCCGTGACAACTCGCCGCCAAAGAAACGGTCAAAAGAATGAGTGAACAAAAGCTGCATTGCATTATGGGTAGGGGAAGGGGGGGGGCAGAGCTGATGCATCAGCCATATTGGACGGTTCCTAACACACATAACACATTATCGGGAGGTGGGCCTCCCTTCATCGGTGCACTGTCTCTTTAAATGCATCAGCTGATCACAAGAGTTTGTCAACAGTTACACTTTAGTCTTTTGTTCGGTTTGGCCTTGTCCCGCCCCCCCCCCCCCCGCTTCTGTTATGAGGGAAAAACTCTTTTGTTTCCCCAATCTGTTTATGCAGAAGTGCGATCAAAGCCGCGCCGCCGCGACAAACGTGGCGTCTGGGAAACAGCTAAATGACTGTAAACGAGTGCGAGCGTGAGACGGGCGATAAAAGGAGCCGCTGGAAGCAGCAGACGAACGTGACACTAAATCCCGCGTTTGTCGCATCCCGAGTAAACAAAGTGTTGGTAAAAGAAAGCCGAGCCAATCTCCTTTTGTGTGGCAAAAATTGACACGAAAATAAAGAAAGCTCCTCTCCATTCGTGCCCCCGGCCGCCCCCCCCGCCGAGTCCCCGCTAACACGCTGTGACATCTGCAATGTCCGCTGTCATATCAGCGGGGGATCTGACTAAAGACTGAATTAACCCTAAACGCCGGGGACACTTGGGGGGGACTTCACTCCGCGCCGTCCCCCATGTTTCACTTTATTAGACGTTCCACCTCGTAACCCCCCCGGAAGCCGCCCGGAGGGCCCGAGAAGCGTGTTTTCATTTGAACTACGCAGCGTCTGTCCTTCATGAGAAAACGCCGGCGTGGTTGGATGGTCCCCACCACGGGACACTTGTGGACCACATTGTTGGACATACTTTACATCATCAAAGACATTTAATACATAAATAATTGATTGTAATATCTGTGAGGTCTCTGCTCAGCGCCGGCTTCCCTGACAGGACCACCGCTTTATTGCAGTGGAAATGGAGGTTGCAGAGAGAAGCAAAGAAATCTGCGCTCGGGGGTAAAGGCCCCCCCTCCTCCGTCCCCCATAATGCAATGCATCTTCTCCTCAGTCAAATCTCTGGAAAATGCGCCACAGAGCTGAAAGAGGCTCCCGTCTGCAGCGTGGTGGTCTCACTGGCGTGAAAAGGGGACAAAGTGTCCTCCTGTGCTCCGTCAATCTGGAGACAAACTCTTTTCCTGCAGCGTGTTGGAAGAAGACGCGTGGCACAGTTGTTTTATGGGACATCGGCGAGGGGCCGACCTCGCGGGGGCCACGGCCTCTGAGCCATGGGTGCAGGTTCAATGCCCGGCGGGGGCGGAGAGATTAAAGGGCCCGTATCGATCCACGAGCGCTCATGCATTTTGCATGTGGGAGACGATGTCAAAGACGCCGCCGATTGAAAAAAAAAAGGGGGAGTTCTGGAAAATATGCTGAACTGTGAGAAACGTTAATGTGAAGCGTCACGCGTGTAAACCTTTTACGTGCCGGAGCGTCCGTGAACTCTCATCGACCCCCACATATTACTCCTTTTACCCCCCCCATCACCACCCACCTCCTCCTCCTCCTCCTCCCATTTTTTGGGAGGTTGAGGATGCTGTAGTCAGAATGTGACCCCCCCCCCCACACACACACACACACACACACACACACACACACAGCCCTCAAAATAGAAAAAATAAAAGCAAAAGAAACACTGGCAGCCAGAGAAGGTCTAATGGCGGCAGTGAGTCTGTTGGAGAATTCTCAAGTAGAGTGTGAATTATTTAGGATGTGTGGCTAGTGTGCAGAACATGAAGCCCCCCCATCCACCCTCCGCCCCCCCACGCCGCCCCGGCAGAGTGGCCGAGGACGATCCCGAGTGCAACAAACACCCGTCCGTCTGAGCTCTTTATTGTTGCTCTGGACGCCCCGCTGGGACACACACACACACACACACACACACACACACACACCGAGCGTTAGCTTCGAGCGTTAGCTTTGAGCTAACGTATTCCGCGGAAAGTTGTGCGCAGAAAAAAACTAAAACAAATTGGAATGAATTTTATTCTTTGGCGCAACAAAACAGCATTTACTCGCATTGTTCCTCCAGAGAAGTCGGTCTGACCTATTTACAGCCCTCCCTCCCCCTCGATGCAGCTGATTATTCCTCATCAACATTTGATGGGTCATCATGCATGTTTAAAGCTCCCCACCCTGCAAGCACAAGTCTCCATCAATCTCTGATATTGGCCAGGTGAGGGGTGTGAGGGGGGTGAGGGGGGTGAGAGGGGTGAGGGGGGTGAGGGGGGGTTGATTGTCGAGTGGAACGTCGGGAAGTAGTGAACTAATGTAAGAGAAAAGACTGGCAGCACAGTGTGGGCACAGCAAACTGCTGCTGGAGGAAGTTGTCGGGCGTCAGCAGCAGTCACTGATCCAGGATCAGCATTCGTGGTGTAAACTGTATCAAGCGAGCTATGAAATAAATACTATGTCACAATCAAGAAAACTACGGAAGCTTTTAGGGTTCAAATTACAACAAAAATCTGTTGAATGTTTAATTACAGAACAGAAGATAACCGACACACATTAAAACAAGTGGCGTGTGGGTTGGAATGGTTGGAATGTTGGAATGATGATTACGTCATCATCAGGATTACGCAGATTAAACCTCACGTGTGTTACTTCTCACATCTACACACATGTATTTGTGTGCGGACGGCCTGCAGTGAACACACACACACATGCACTGCGGCCTCCATCTGCAGGATGCGTGTGTGTGTGTGTGTGTGTGTGTGTGTGTGTGTGTGTGTGTGTGTAGAGTAGATTGTACACACGCACATGTTGCTAATCTACAAATGGCTTCTTGTTATTAAACTGCTAATTCGGAGGATTAGGGGACGTACGAGGACACAATCCCCTTTGCGTCCCTTGCAGGGCGCCGACGGAGGCTTAGATATTAATTACGCACACGCAGCCGTCACAGACACACAAAGACGCTCTCACAAAATCAAGCACAAACTGCGTCCCGCAGGTCCTCCTCCTCTCACTGCTTTTATATATCTAATCACAGGGGGGGTAAACTCGGCGCGGACTCACTGTGTGCGTCTGTGTGCGATTTACTTTGTGGTGTTTCCTGCTCGTCCCTTTTGTCAGATTACAGCTCATTGGGAAGAATTCATGAGAATCTCACGTTTGTATATTCAGAAGATTCGTGTTTTCTCTCCACCTGAAAACAAAATATTTCCATTTCTGAAAGAAAAAACAACCTGAATTGTTTTTATTGTTCTTTATCTCCAACATGAAAAATGACCAAAAAGAAGGAGAAAAAAAGGGAGCGAGCTCCTCTTTTAAAACCACTCCACATTTTTGGAGTTTCTTCCTAATTTCTCGTTTTCCCACAGATCCTTTTTTCTGATTGAATCCATTAAACGCAGCACATTACACATTACGTATAGTACATTAGGAGCGGCACTAATAACACACTCTGACATGCTTGCTTTGCTGAAGCTGCACAATCCACCGATGACGTGGATTTACAGGCCGCATTAAATGAAAAAATTAAATTATGAACCAATCTATTTTCTGGTTTTAACAACATCCGCCGACGACACATTATTTTAAGTGTTCCTGTAAAAAATAAAAATGAGAAAAGGCCATTATGAAAATAGAAGGGCTCAAATTGTTGTAATATCTTGATGGAAAGGAGAAGTCTTCTAAAAAGAGAGACAGTAAAAAGACGCGTGTCAAGCGTGTAAAAGTCAAGGAGTCAAACCCGCGGGGGGGAGGAGGGGGAGAGCGGGGGAGAGGGGGGGGAGGAGGGGGGTCACTACCCGCGGCAGATCACATCACCGGCCTTTTTCACTGAAATAAGCAGTGTAATTTATCCTGACCTTTTCTGATTACTACCAATGTGCTGCCTGTGTCATTTTAACTGAAGCCCTCAGCAGGAAACAGGGCTATGAAACCTGAGGAGGGGGGCCGGGGGGCCGGGGGGACCAAACAAATACTGAAGGGCCCACCTGACATTCACAGCTATTTACACACATCAAGCGCTCCCTTCATCTCCCCCTCTTCTTCCTCCTCCCCCTCCTCCTCCTCCTCCTCCTCCTGCTGCTCCCTCCTCCTCCTCCCTCCTCCTCCTCCTGCTGCTGCTGCTGCTCCCCCTCCTCCCCCTCCTCCTCCTCCTCCTCCTGCTGCTCCTCAGCACCTCCAGCGTGGGGAGAAGTCTGCTTGAGCTGTGACAAGTGTTTCAGGATTAGGGTTTCGCTCCTAATGGCTTCTCTGGTAACGCTTTAATTCACTACCTATGTGATATCTATTCCATTATAATCTCATTAAGCTGCTGCACACTGAGGTGATTTCAGATGAATGTGAAACAGCCAAACGGTATACGCCCCCCCTCCCGACCCCCCCCCCTCCTAATTGAGCAATACTTTTTATTCATCTGTATTGCCCATTATTAAATTAATGAACTTAATGGACTTATTTTCTAAATTGCAAAGACCCCTGGCAACATGTTTTTAATTCCATTAGCAGACATATTGGTGGGGGGGGGTGTGTGTGTGTGTGCGCTGAGAGACGCGGAGGTGTTTGGGTAATTAGCCTACTGCTGCGACGGATCATCAGCGGCACAGTTTCCCTCCTCGTCCTGGATCTCTGGTGACGGCACTCACCTTCACACACACACACACACACACACACACACACACACACACACACACACACACACACACACGCTCACACGCACACACACGCACACAGCGCACACACACACACACACACACACACACACACACACGCCACAGACACACACACACACACACGCACACGCACAGACACGCACACACACACACAGACACACACACACACACACACACACACAGACACACACACACGCACACACACACACGCACGCACACACACACACACACACACGCACACAGACACACACACACACAGACACACACACGCAGCCCGCGGTCCGGCTGCTACTCGCGGCGGCCTCTCGGCTGCACGCGACGCGCCAACACACATTTGACTATTGTGTCTGAGACACAAGCTGAATAATATATGAAATAGATTTTGTTGAAATGAGATCGTCTCGGTAACCAGAGGACGCCGCTGCGCCACGATTGGCCCCCGAGACGAGAGGCGACGGATCTGCATAACGGAGCGCGCCGATCGATGCGTCCTGATGCGAGTATCGGATCTTCCTTTTTAATTAAAAAATAATAAAAGTCGCAGCAGTCAAACAGCACGCAGAGGAGGAGCGGGGTGTCCTCGTCTCACGTGTCCATCTCCACGGGACACACGTCTTTGTCTCGGCTGCTGCGTCTCCCAAGCCCTCAATGTCCCCTAGACCCTGAGCCCTCGATGTCCCCTAGACCCTGAGCCCTCAATGTCCCCTAAACCCTGAGCCCTCAATGTCCCCTAGACCCTGAGCCCTCAATGTCCCCTAGACCCTGAGCCCTCGATGTCCCCTAGACCCTGAGCCCTCAATGTCCCCTAACCCTGAGCTCTCAATGTCCCCTAGACCCTGAGCCCTCAATGTCCCCCTCACACCCTGAGCCTGAGCTCTCAATGTCCCCTAGACCCTGAGCCCTCAATGTCCCCTAGACCCTGAGCCCTCGATGTCCCCTAGACCCTGAGCCCTCAACGTCCCCTAGACCCTGAGCCCTCGATGTCCCCTAGACCCTGAGCCCTCGATGTCCCCTAGACCCTGAGCCCTCAACGTCCCCTGGACCCTGAGCCCTCAATGTCCCCTGGACCCTGAGCCCTCGATGTCCCTTGGACCCTGAGCCCTCAATGTCCCCTAGACCCTGAGCCCTCGATGTCCCCTAGACCCTGAGCCCTTGATGTCCCCTAGACCCTGAGCCCTCAATGTCCCCTAGACCCTGAGCCCTCAATGTCCCCAGACCCTGAGCCCTCGATGTCCCCTAGACCCTGAGCCCTGTGTCCCTGGACCCTGAGCCCTCACCCCCTGAGAGCCCTCAATGTCCCCTGGACCCTGAGCCCTCAATGTCCTCTGGACCCTGAGCACACATGTCTTCGTTGTTGCATTCAGTGGTTATCCTGTTTTTAACGCCACATTGCAATGACTTGTGGGTAATTTTCTAGGGAAAGCATATGAGTGTTGATCGGATAAAAACTGAAAACTAAAACTGAGAAATGTTACTTTTCATCAATCAATCAAACTTCATTTGTGTAGCAGCTTTCATTCAGGTTTCTGTTTCACGGATGATTGACAAGTTTATCTAAGAAAGATAAACTGAATAGATACAAAAATTATTCATAAAGTATAGAATAGAATAACATGAGTGGTGAAAGTCAAAATAAAAAAGATTAAAAAAATAGAATTATTTAACTTAAATACACTACAATATGTAATCAATAAAATCTGATTAAAACAATCAACTTAAATACAACAACATAAGTGAGTAAAATGGTATAAAAAAGATCAAATGTATTAAAGTGTTTCTAATGTCTCAGAGACGGTGGAGTCTTTGAACACGATCTTCCCACCTGTGTTTTTATATAATTATATGTGTGTGTCTCTATATCTTGGGGGGATTGTTCGCTGCTTTAAGTAAGAATTATTTATCTGCAGTGGTTCGTTCATCTTCTTGAATATTTCTGTTTCTAGTTGAAGCTCAAACAGCCGCTTTGACCAGCGTGTGGAAACCGACCCCAGCAGCTACAAACACACTGCAGCTCATATGATGTTCATGAAAACCACATGAGAAGGGACACCTGCTGCCCCCCCCCACCACCACACACACACACACACACACACACACACACACAGAGGTCGAGGCCTCATCATCCGGCGGCGTCTGACCCCGGAGGACGGAGGGAGGCCCGGGGACGCGGCCTTGGAGCAACGGGGGCCTCCGCCGAGACTGGTAAAGACCCGACCGCAACTTACCGGGGGAGGCCGGGGGAGACGGTGGGAGGCCAGGGGGAGACGGAGGGAGGCCGGGGGGCGCGGCGTCCGTGTGGTGGCTGTCGGCGCCGCCCCCGTTTGCTTCATCCCCTCTCGATTAGGGCCATAAATTGGACGCGGCCGGTCAATAACCTGTAACACTGATGTCACTCCCCTGCCATTAGCTTTACAGCCCGTGTGCCACACTGTTTCTTAACCCCTCTTTACGTGGGGGGCTGAGAAGAGTATATAACCAGCTCTGCAACCCGTAAAAGAGGCGGATACTAAACCTGCAGCTCAGTGATGCACCATGGGTAACGAGAAGAAGAGGAAACCTGCTGCCGGCGTGTAAATGTCCGTTAGCGGACGTGGGGACAACGGGGACGCCGTCGAGAAGACGAAAGAGAAGACCCTTCTGCAACGTGGTTAGCCCCGCCCCAAAGAGCGCCCCCCCTGCTCAACAGCATATCGTATATAACTGGTTCGCCACAACAACAACAACGACAACAACGAGAAATCCGCTTTCGCTCTCTGAATGCTAAAGATCCCATTTGAAAAACGGAGTCAAAAAATAGTGGAAAGCGACCAAATTACATTTGTTGGCGTGAGAGAGGAGGGGGGAGGAGGGGGGAGGAGGGGGGGTCTGATCATGCGTGGCCGGTTGCCAGCGGATACGCTGCTGCTCTTCTCACAGGGGCCTCTCCCCCCGTCTTCCTGGTCCACTTGAGAGCTCACACTTTGGGGGCGCCGCGTTAGCGGAGCACACGCCTTCTGCCGCAGGATGAGGGGCGGCGGCGGGATGGGGAGGGCGGGATGGGGGGTGGGGCGGCGGGAGAGACTCCCGGCAGAGCAACAGGCCGAGCGGGCGAGCGAGCGGAGAAGAAATACGACGGCGAAGAATAAGTGCTGCGCGTCGGCATTCGGCGACGGGGAGCCGCGTTGAACAGATGCTCGCGCCGGAGAGCGTTTCAGGGCTGGGGGAGGAGGCGGGGCTTTGCTGCAGAGAGACGCGGCTCCTGTCTTTAGACCGGCTGACGGGGACGGCGTCCGCGCGGCGTCCACGCGCTCAGGTCTTTGGGGCCTTCATTGCCGATGTCGTTTGAGTTTCCGCCTCCTCGCTGCTTCCCGTCTGCTGCACCGAGGACCCCCAAAACAATGCGGCCGCTGCCGTTAATCATAAAATCCGCCCCGCCTCCTCTGGGACGGCTGGTCGAGTTGACACGGAGGCTCGGCGGCGGCAAAATGGCCGCCCCCCGGACACCCCGAGGCCCGGCCGTCCAATCCCACATCATTAAGGCTGCAGCGCTTTATTGTGTTGGAGGCATTAAACGGCGGCGCCCTGAAGTGGCGCGGCGTCGGGAGGGAACAGCAGCTGGGTAACCCCCCCCCCCCCCTCCTGGGAGGCCGACCATGTGTACCCGCCGCTAATGATAGCAGGTGCAATAAGCCAGCGCGCCTTTTACTGCGTCCGGATCTGCTAAACTCGCCGGTGATTTCCCCCGTGTCGGTGTCTTTCTGTAGTTTGAGACACCCCCCCCCGTCCGTCCCCCGTCCCCCCCCCTATCTAATCTCTTCATCAGCTGATATCAAAGAGGAGCGCGGTGTGAAAACCCTGCAAGTAAAACCTGCTGTCAGAGTCTGATCACAATTAGCCGAGTGTTACACCCATCAGCCCCCGGGGGGGGGGGGGGGGGCAGGGCTGACAGAATTATCGTTAAAGCGGCTGATTGGTAATTATCCCGCGGAGCCCAAAGGGGGGAAGTGAACCTCGCGGACGCGACACTGAAGACGCAACACGCCTCCTCGCCGTGAGCCGCTAACAGAGAACATCGTCTTCCTGAGCTCGGCTTTGTAGCAGAGCTGATGTAACTGCTGCGAGGGGTGGCGAGGGGGGCTTCCACGTTATAAAACATTAAGCTGGAAATTAACGAGTGATTGCAACAGCCGTTACTGAGGAGAAACTAGAAGAAGAAGAAGAAGAAGCAAGAAGGCTGCAGTGCGAGCGCCCCCTCCTCCAAGAACGCGCCTCGCATCGGATGTAGACCCCGACTGCTCCAGGCTGACGGAGGGACTCGCCAGGAGATAGAAATGTCTGAAGTTATTACAGCAGTCAGGTAGAGTCTCCACGCCCCCCACGGCGTAATGGGGGGGCATCAGCTAATGAAGGCGTCCTGGGGAGGACTAAAGACGTGACACGACTCCTGATCCCCCGTCTGAGGACACAGATCAATTAATACATCACAGCCACTTCATCTCGCAATATGAAACCAGAGCCCCCTTCAAAACACTCCCCCCTGGATGGCTGATCAGCTCTCACACACACACACACACACACACACACACACACACACACAGTCGGCCATGAATCTCCACTTCGTCCACGTGAGACATTCATCATCTCCTGAGAATCGAACGCACGGATACGATGGGCGACGTGATGCAGCGTGTGCACACACACACGTATTTATGAATATATAGATCTATATAGATATAGATCCTACATCCTACACACGCGTGTGTGTGTGTGTGTGTGTGTGACCCGGGTCCAGCGTCCTGTGTTTGAGCCGCGGCCTCGAGGGGACGGCCGCGGCTCAAACCGCCTCCTTCCTGCTTCCAAAAACCGTCACCGTGGTCGTTTTAATCTTCCTTTGCTCCTTTTATTTATTTTTCCACATAAAACAAAAGCGTTAATGGCGAGCGAGCGGCACGTGCGGCGCCGGCGGCCCACTGGCCGGGGAAGTGCAACGTAAAGCATCGCTCCTCGCCACGCCGCATATATCCAGGCTCCCCATTACCGCCGCCTCCACTCGACAGCGAGGCCCTGCACCGCTAAATTATTCATCCCGGGGAGGGGGGCGTGGGGGCGTGGGGGCAGAAGCCTCTCCGTCTCTAGCACAGGGGGGGAGCAGCCGGGTGGAGGCGATGATGTACGGGCCGTCCCTCCGTCACGCAGCTCCTCACAATTAACAGCTCCGGCTTTGGGCTTCTTTGTGGTTCTCAGAGAACCGGGTGCATAGTTGGAGGTGGGGGAATAGGTGGGTGGCACCCGAGGGCCCCATGCATAACCCGGGACGCCTTTGTACACACATTCATCTATATCAGTGGGCAACGGGGAAATGTAAGCCAGAGGTAATTGCCCCGGATAAGAACATCTGCTCGCTGAATAAATATTCTAATGAGGGGAGCAGGTTCCCCTGACTGATGGGGGGGCTGACAGGCCCCGGGGGGGGGGGGGCGCAGGTAATGCTCACCACCTGCAGTTCAAACGGGAGGGGGCCAAGCCGGCCTCCACCCGCAGCTAAACGCCGGCCGCCGACACACACGCGCGCACACGCACACGCGTGGTTCTACTTGGTTGGTCAGGAACACGATCGTTCTCGCTCCGCGTTTCATCCCTAAAAATTAGAAAATAAAAGACGTCCGTCTCAAGCTTCTTAAATGTCTCATTTTCATCTCCACATTTTGGGAAAATGAATGAAAAAGTCCTTCGTCACACAAAAAGGAGCCAAACTCTGAATGTACAGCGATCAAGTCGTGACGGCGATGAATCATAACACCGACGACCCCGACGATCAATCACTCTGCATATTCTCACCCTCGCAACTGCAACTAATTAAATCGTAATGTGACCGTTCGTTTTTACGATTATTTCTTCATCCTTCGGCCGGCGATAAGCCTCCATCCCGTCGTTCCTCAGAGCGTCACTGGATGTTAAAGAAGAAGCTCAGCGAAGAATCGATTGATCAGCAAACATCGACGGCAGATCGAAGGAATCTGATAATGACTTTAAAATGATTTCCCTCTTTCACTTATTTCGTCTTGTTTAAGCGAAACCGTCCCAACTTTGACATTTAGCTTCTGTGACGGAAAAACAAGTGAAAATGAGTCACTTATGGATGAAAGAGAAGAGATGAAATAAGTCGTTCTAAGTGACAAAAGAGGTTGAAGGTTGAAGAACACGTAGACGATGAACCGATACCCAGCATGCACCACGGCGGCTCACTTCCTCCCTACAAGGACAGGGGGCTTTGCTCTGCTGCTGGGGGCTTCACATGTGAGCTCATTAATCCACTCAAGAGCAACTTTTTGCTACCAAACCCCCTCCAATCAATAACCGGAGCCCCCGATCGATAGCCGGTATATGGTTATTGTGTTATGATGGAGCCCCACACATCTGTATCCATGTGATAACTTCCACATAGAGAACACAAGCAGCGGGGCAGAAACCACCGAGGAGGCCGAACCAACCGGACTAAACGCACAACATCGCCAACAATCCACACACACCGGAAAGAAACTCTGCACGCGTCCCAAGACCCTCAGCCGGGTGGGACGAAACAACCCCCATAAACCCCCATAAAGTGTGTTTATGTGTGTGTGTGTGTGTGTGTGAGAACCCCCCCCAAAGGCTGAGTGAATCAGAGACATACGAGCGTATCGGCCTCGATAGCATCCAGCTGCAGCATCAATAACACACACACACACACACACACACACACACACACACGCAAGTGGAAAAACTGCTCTGTTCATACATGTGAGAGACGCCCCCTCCAAACACACACACACACACACACTCGGAGCAGGATTAAGGCGTCCACTCCTCGTGCTCGTGCTACTCACCCAAAAGTACATCATCATGTCCGAGTGGGGGCGCGGTATCGGGCGGGCGGGCGGGCGGGCGGGCGGAGAGCGGGGGGCCGAGCGCCGGGACCAGTCTAACCAGTGTGTGGGCGTCGGGAGGACGGAGCTCTCACTGGTCCCTGTTTTCCACTGAGGAGCAGCCCTCCCTCTCGGCTGTTCAATAGGCCCCCCCCACCCTTCTTCTTCTACTTCTCTCTCAACAAGCGGCGTGCTCTTCGGTTAATGTTTGAAGCCCCCTTTCTCTCTCTCTTCTTCTTCGTCTTCTTCTTCTTCTTCTTCTTCTTCTGAGCCAACACGCGACCGGGGGGAGGTGTTGTAACCTCTTTTTTCTTTTGACACTCTTCCACTTGCCTCTCCACTCCACTCACTTCGAGACTCTCCCTGTGTCTCCCTCCCTCCCCCGCCCCCCCGGCCCCCCCTGTGCCGCCTCCTATTGGTGAATGTGAGATCAGTGAGCGCTGGAACTGGAGCAGCAGCAGGCTGCACACTGACAGCTGCCTGCAGCGCTGTAGCAGGGACGGGATCCTGCAGACGCTACTGGAAAATTCAGAGTGGTGGGAGGGGGAGGGCAGGAAGCCGGGAGTCGTGGCGGGGGAGCTCTGCGGGGAGGGGGGTTGTTGGTGAGGCCGGTGATAGTGGAGCTCTAACAGATTGCTCCTCTGTCTGTGACGGAGATGTTGCACTGAAGTCGTGGCAGATTTGGTTCATTGATGAAGAAGAAGAAGACGACAATACTGGTGGGGGGAGGATAACTGAGAAAGTATGCCCCAGGCATATGGTGGGGGGGCGGGGGGGCAGGGGGGGCTGTCTTCCCGACAGCACAGTAACAACGAGCTTGCTTCAGCAATTTTCAGAACATACCAATACAGCGACCGCTGATAGATATTAACCCTGTGGGGCCGGAGGGGGTCTGATTGGCTGTAGGGTCATATTAACCCCGTGGGGGCCGGAGGGGGTCCCGTAGAACATGCTCTCCTTGGGGGAGAACATACAGGCAGGTTCTGTGTTTCCACGTAAAGAGGAAGAGTTGCATCTGCAGCCGGCGTTCATTCGCGAGGGGCCTCGTCCGTACGGCGCAACTGTCATCTCGAATTTATGGCCCGTTTCATTTTCTCCACCTCCTTCGGGGGGGCGGGGGAGATGGGGGAGATGTTGGTGGGGGGACGTCAGTCGGGAGAATCACAATTAGTGATTTAGCAAATATTGTGACGCCTCAGAAGAACGGTTCATTCCGGCGGCGAGCTGCTCTTTCTGATAAATCAGGACACACTTCATATAATTCTCGGGCCGCCGCTCGTTCCTTCCCCCTCTGTCACATCACAATCCAGCCTTTCCATTACCCCCCCCCCACGCACACACACACAATCTCTTATTGGTGGCATTACCATGCACATACAAGCCCTCCATATCTCCGTGCGTGTCCACGGGAAGCCAATGGATTTACATTAGCAATCACCGAGTGGGTAACCGCCCGCTCGCCATCAATCTCTGATGGGAAATAAAAACGAAATGCACTTCTCAGGCAACTCGGATTAAGGATCGCGCTTTTATCAAATACTGAAGTCTATTTCAAGTCCCGCTCATAAATAACTGAGGGGGAGGGAGGAGGGAGGCAAAGACGAAGGGTGGCGACCGGAGAGGGGAAGGGGGTGGAGCGGGTGGAGCTCCGGGTCGGAGGGATTAGGGGGAGGAAGTAAGAATCAAAGGGGGCGTTCCAGCATCATCTAATCCCCACTTCTCCTGTCTGGAAATTGCCTTCATCTACAGGTGGAAAATGGAAATTGGAAGAAGAAGCGGTGCCCCCACCCCCACCACCCCCTCCCACGCTTCCTGTCTCCGCCCACTGATCATCCCGCACCCCCCACCGAGGATGCAAGTGCCCCCCTTCCCGACCATTTAGACTTCCCACCATAGTCTAGACAGTCCCGGGGGACTCCGTCCATTACGAGCACGGAGCGCTCAGCAGAGAGGAGGAGGCCCTCAAACGCCCCCCAACCGAGATCCGCTGTCTCCGTCCCCTACGTCCTCACTCGCTCCGCCCCGAGCCTCCCCGCTGATGACCCTTCATCTCGAGTGACCCGTTTCACCGCTCGCCATACGAGGACTTTTTAAGTGGTGATTTTAACAGTTACCGTTCCAGAATGTACGCAGACTCCTCCTGCTCGGTGTGTAATTTACTAAACGAACATCAAACTACAGACTGAGACCATAAACTCATGTTTACAACGTTTACTGAGGGAATAAATCAAGAGAGAAGTAGAGTCATTTCCTCATAGACGTCGATGGGAGCAGAGGAGTCGCCCCCTGCTGGTCACTACAGAGAAGTAGAGTCATCTCCTCATAGACGTCTATGGGAGCAGAGGAGTCGCCCCCTGCTGGTCACTACAGAGAAGTAGAGTCATTTCCTCATAGACGTCTATGGGAGCAGAGGAGTCGCCCCCTGCTGGTCACTACAGAGAAGTAGAGTCATTTCCTCATAGACGTCTATGGGAGCAGAGGAGTCGCCCCCTGCTGGTCACTACAGAGAAGTAGAGTCATTTCCTCATAGACGTCTATGGGAGCAGAGGAGTCGCCCCCTGCTGGTCACTACAGAGAAGTAGAGTCATTTCCTCATAGACGTCTATGGGAGCAGAGGAGTCGCCCCCCTGCTGGTCACTACAGAGAAGTAGAGTCATTTCCTCATAGACGTCTATGGGAGCAGAGGAGTCGCCCCCTGCTGGTTCACTACAGAGAAGTAGAGTCATTTCCTCATAGACGTCTATGGGAGCAGAGGAGTCGCCCCCTGCTGGTCACTACAGAGAAGTAGAGTCATTTCCTCATAGACGTCTATGGGAGCAGAGGAGTCGCCCCCTGCTGGTCACTACAGAGAAGTAGAGTCATTTCCTCATAGACGTCTATGGGAGCAGAGGAGTCGCCCCCTGCTGGTCACTACAGAGAAGTAGAGTCATTTCCTCATAGACGTCTATGGGAGCAGAGGAGTCGCCCCCTGCTGGTCACTACACAGAATGCAGCTTTAACACACAAAGCATTTGATTCACAGAAGCGGAGGTTAACACTTGCAACTAGCAACCTGTCGGGGGAGTACGCTGCTTTTACCCCAATGCATGCTGGGATGCGCCCCAACCCTCCTGTTCTCCAACCTTGCACAGGATAAGCAGGATTTAAAACCCAACTGCGCCTCATTTTACCTCCGTTTAATGAAATAAAATGTATTGTGCCTCATGCGTGAGGCCAAATGAGGAAGGAAAAGCAAGACATGCTGACAGCCAATAAATATGTATAAAATCAGAGGAGGAATTCTTGGTTTTAGATCTTTACCTCCAGCAGTCTGACACACATTAGAGCGCCTACATTTAGCCTTGGAAACGGTAATGTTTTGTTTCCCATCCCTGGAAGACATCATTAAACATCATTTGTAGGCATACATTACACTACACGCAGCAAATCGCCCATCTGGTGATTTCGGAGCTCACTGTCTGGGAAACAATAAATCTATGGTATGCTCCACGTGAAGAATCCCACCGCAGTAACGCCTCCGCGTGGACGCACGCCGAGTACATTAAACCAGAGTCTGTGCGCGGCGTTAATAATGCAGCGTCTACACCTCGCCAAGGCCCAGGGGCCGTGCGGTGATTAGGGGCCCGCCAGTTAGGGGGGCTTCTGGAGGCTTGAGGCCACGCCTCCCCCCGCCTTGTGGGGCGGGAGGCCACGCCTCCCCCGGCGGGAAGTGGAGCAGCGGCCTCGTAGACGACGGGCGCGAGGAGCGTCGTCACCATTTGATTTGTTCATGTTGTTTGATTATTCATTATTTAAGGAAGTCTATTTGTGGTGAATGTCAGCGATGAATTATATATCGTCCAAGTCGCACTGATTCCAGCGGTTTAAACATTCCAGAGTTTATACATTTATATCTCGGGCCGTTTTGACGGTTAAAAGGAGAGTTAAAGACGCGTCTGGCGACAGAAAACAGAACCGAGGCAGGAGAGAAGAAGATACCTGGACCCACTTCCTTGACCAGGGATCAAACGTCGCCTGCGACACGTCCCATAATGCAACACTGGAATCTCCATACGGCCTCTTTGCAACACCACCAGCCAGCCCGTGCCACAATAACCCCGACGACGTCACCGTGACATCATCAGCCAACTCCTACCTGTCCATCCAGAGTTCAGTGTGTGTGTGTGTGTGTGTGTGTGTGTGTGTGTGTGTGTGTCGCCGTGTAGGCAGGGATTCCACGGCGCCGGCACGCAGGCGAACCCGGGTGGAATCCTAACAGCCTCTCGCGTCTCCGTTTGACATTAATTGATAATCAAACAAGCCTCACATTAGACATTTATGAGATCAGCTGAATTATCTATTTAATGTAACCCAATTATATGCAACCCGTGTGCACCAATCAGCGAGTCCCCGCTCACAGGCGACAGCTGCAACGGCCGATTGAATCCATGACAAACATTGATGAGAACTTGCGCCTCGTTTAGAACGGAGGTAATTAAATGCCGTGCTGGATCTCGTTCTGCGGGATCTTAGAATCTCGTCGATCTCGTCGATGTCGCGGATCAGAGAGTCAAGTGCAAAACAAAACACTCAATTCCCCGTTTGACAATCGGTGATTTTATCGCCAGTCGGCCGCCGCGACTCTTAATTACAGGCGCATCATTATTTCACACCGTCGCCACGCGGCGAAAACTCCATGAATTATTGAGTCGGCCATTTTCCTTTTTAAGGGGAAAGCTTCATCTGAAGAAATGAAAATCCAAAATGTGAGAAGCTGAAGATGCAGAGTGTGTGTGTGTGGGGGGGGACAAGGAGGCCGACCATTAGAGACGTCCAGGGGGGGGGTTCCGAGCACCCGACAGACAAAATGGAGGTAAGAGTGAACACTGGGGGGGGTCTTACCAGTCTTGTAAAGAGGGGCACTCCCAAATGCCAGAGGTGGTCGTTCAGCAGTCCGCTGTGCACCACGTTCCCAAAGACAGCGATGCTTCCTGACTTACACAGCGTGTTTCCTGCAGGGGGGGCAGAGAGAAAACACGTTGAAACAGACAGGAAGCGGCCGGCACTCCAGCAGCAACACACTCAGGTCTGGGAACGATAAAATATACAAAGGCCGAGTCAATCAAAGGAAATCGATGCGCGGGAAGCGGAGCGATGGAGGACGGATCATCGCTTGTCATTCACATCGACCGGAGGGTTTATTGACCCCCCCATGTAAGGTCCAACACAGATATGTAGCTCGCCTACAATCAATAACGTTGAGGCAGCCTCATCTAATAACGCGGCGTCGTGTATCTAAATGAGCGAATGAGGGGGGGGTCCTTCAAACCGAGGAGAGATGATACGAAAAAGAACAAACCTCTAAACGGAACAACTTGTATCTTCCCCTGGGGGAAAATCTTGTGTTCATCATATCGTGCTACACACACACACACACACACACACCAAAGCGACCCCCCAACACAAAGGTGGTGTTGTCTAAAAGGTGTCTCTCCAGGGTTCACCATCAAAAGGTCCCCTCGGCCTGAGAGACCAGGAGCTCTACTTTGAAAAGGTTCCCAGACTGAAGCCTGCAGGATGCGACCGTTACACAACGTTACACAACGTTACACAACGTGCGCTTTGTTGAGTGACGATCGGACACAACAATCCCCGTGTGACGTGTAACTGCAACTGATCCTGGACAACTTCTACCAACTGTTATCCAACGTACCTTCTGCAGCAGGTGATTTGAACAAAGTTCCGCTGTATTTGATTTCTAAATATTAGATTTCCTATCAAATAAATCCTGAAAGGCTTCCAATGCGTCACCCCAAGACTGACTGAAGACCGACACAAAAATCAGAATGAACGCACAACTGAGCCGCCATTGCTGCTGTTGTACTTTTTGGATGTAAATATTTTCAAACATCAAATCATTCGTATCCCGTTGAGGAAGGAAAGCGACACGACGTACTTCATTATTAATGTTGGTTCCCTTTCATGTGAACGACATCACCCCCCCCCCTCAAACGACATCACCCCCCCTCGAACGACATCACCCCCTCAACGTCGAGCCAATGACGTTCATCAAGTTCTGGGCTTTTGGGAAATGCTGTTTGTCAAAGGGTTCTGAAACATGAATATTAGATGAGCAGCGACGCTCATCGATGTTTATTAAAACTCTTGTTGTCTAAAGAGACGCAGTGAAGCTCACGACTTTTAGCGACTTAAATCTTTAGTCTCAGAGCTTTAAAGGACTCGGCGTTAGACACGGGGGAACCACCGAGGAAGGGGGGGCGTGGGCGGGGGCGGTGCTGACGAGCGGCACATGCATTATTTAAAAACAAAAGTAAAAAATGGCCATTAAAGTGTCAGAGGCGCTTTCGGCAGCGCGGCGTGCGTGTTGCCGTTATTAATGGGCCGGGCGTTGGGTGGGTGGGGGGGGGGGGGGGGGTGCGACCCCCGAGTGCAGAGCCAATGGGCCCCTGATATCATTTCACTCTGTCGCATGCATAGCAAGGCGGAGAGAGACCGGAGCACCGCCTGCAAAAGACATGAACAGAAAGGCGGGACATGGAGAGGAAGTGACGGCTCGTTGCAGCTTGAAGAACAAGGGCGACGCGTCACGCGGCACCATGAGGTCATGTGGTAATTACAGCCGGGTAAACACACGCAGCACCAACAGAGACTCCCAATCTGCTCGTGTGGAACGATCAATACATCAGAGGAGATCAACTATTGAGACGATCATCTGCGTTGTAACGATGACTCGCTGACCAGCGGATCGCTTTCTAATCAATCGCTTCGCTTTTGCATGTAGAATACACGCCTGTTCCTGTGTTAGGGGGCGGCTGATGGTTCCGCACATACGTGTGGAAAAGTGACTGCTTAATCTCACGCATGTAAGGCCAGCTAAGTGTTTTCCTTTCATTTTTCTTTAAATAAAAAGTGGATTGGAGTCTAAATGTTTACTAGTCTTTTTATTGCGTTTTCCAAAGTGATGACATGTTGCTTATTGGATCACGACGGACTGTTGATAATCTTTTTTATTCGGTTGTTAATCCTGTTTTTTCTCAGCGGTCGGCTGTTCTCTCATCTGCAGACTCAACAGCATCGAGCGCAACCTCTGATTAATTATTAATTGTGTGATTAAAGAGCGCGCTGGTGTGTGTGTGTGGGGGGGGGGCAACTGGCAGTCTACTTTGATTATCTACAACTTCTTCTTCTTCTTCCTCCTCCCAGATTATTTCATTCCCAAATCATCAGGTGTGCACAATACCTGCAAGAAAGAGGCGGGGGGCGGGGGCAGACGCTCGTGGGACGCACGCGCACATTTCAAGGCAGACGCAGCGGCGAATGAATCCTTCTAAATGCCAAAATTCCTCCTGGAACTCGTGAAGAAGAAAAGAAAGGACGGAGCGGCGGAGTCACAGAAGTCCTCCCGTCTCTGGAACAAACAGCCGGAGACGTGAGAGCAGCCGAGGGATCAAAGAGTGTCCACGAAGGCCTCCTGACAACATGGGGGGGGGGCTGCAGGCCAACCGTCCACCGCTGAAGTGCAACTGAAATATGCTTTTTGATTTGGATCAAAAGGGAAGCAGAAAGATCCTCAACGGAGGACAAAACGGATTTTAGGGAAAAGTTTGTTTCAAGTTATCAGAACACACTGAACTCTCAGCAGACAACGAATCCAGAATTAAATGGAAATTAAACGGTTGGATGCAGTCATGTGAAATATTTTTAATCCCTATTAAAATATTAATTAACATTTAATTATTTGATTGCTTGAAATCGACAGAAAAACAGTACATTACTTTAATAATCATTGAAGTTTTCCTGCAGAAATGCCAAATATTCCATATTTCTTTAATATTTGTCTTTTGTTTAATTGTAAAATTTGTTCTACCTGTTGTTATTCAGCGACGTCACCTCGGCGCCGTTTTACATTTCCTAGATTATTGCGGCACGTGAAATAATCGAGGAATGAAACGCCGTTTGGTTTGAATCCGGCTCACGACCCGCCTGACGGCTGACGGATGAAACGGGAGGGAAAGGCTTTGAAACGAGACGCTTCCTTTGACGAGAGGAAGTGGATGCATAAACAAACATGTCAGTGGCGTGCAGCCGTCTTTTAACGAGGACTAAACGCACACATCACAGTTCCCGTGTGCGGCGTTGGAGCGGCACGTTTAATCACTGAGCGCCACGTCGGCCCCCGATGTCTCACCCAGCTGCATTAAAAGGAAAAATGTGGCACGTTCAACACAAATTCTATGTCTGCATGTGCCAGAGGGCCATAATAATGAGAATACAATAATAATAATAATAATAATAATAAATGATAATTCCTCTGGAGGAGAGACTTGTTCTCTGTAATTAGGAGGAAATAAATAAATAAATGGGCCCAAAAGAAATCGGACATCCGGAGAGTGCTGTGGACCTTGTAGGTGAACGTAGATACATATTTGTGTGTGTGTGTGTGTGTGTGTGATGCCCCCCACCTGACTCTGCTGACGGAGGTGGGTCGCTTTAAGCATTCAGGACTCCAGAATGTGCAGCTTATTTCTAGCAACGAGGCACATTGCTGCAATGCAATAAGGGAAAACAACACTTTTAATAATTCAGGCCCTGAGACCGTGAGGGGGGAGGGGGACGGGGGGCGGAAGACGTCTTAAAGTACCGCAGAATGGCTCATTTAGCTCCTGCTACGCATTATTAAAGTTATTTCCAACCCCCTCCTGGGTCTTTCCCAAAGTTTTTTTTCTTTTCTCTTCATTCCCCACTCACCCCCGACCCCCCCGCCCCCCAGCCTCCCAAAGCCTGCGAGGTAACCAATAAAAGCTACTAACATTTATAAACGACAGAGTACCCTGCCCCCCGGAGGAGGAGGTAAACAACGGCGTGGCTCTTAATCTCTCTCTGCTCCTCCGGTCCACAATCGCCCGGCTGAGCCCCGGCCCCCCCCACGCATGGGAGGATAGGGGGGTAGCTTGTTCTCCTCATAAAGAAGGTGAGTGAGGTCAACAGGTCACTCCTCTACATGCAGTAGGACCCCCCGGACGTAACAGCCCCCCCAGCGACGTCTCTTCTTCTTTCTGCCTCTTCGTCACATTGAGGGAAACATTCAAGCCGTCAAACTAAAATCCTGCAGATGTTTTGTGAATCGGTTTTACTTTGGAAGCTCGTTTGCGGGTGTAATGTTTTTGTTTGAAGGGCGTTCACCCCCCCCCGACACCCCCCTGCAGCGCCGGTCAACCTTCCAGTGAGGCGGCTTTTCTTTTGAGAAAACTTGACATTTCACGGAAACCGGGCGAGGTTTTCAGCCGGTAGCAACAAATTATGATTATCATAATTTATGATACTGCTTACATTGCACAATACAATGGAGGAGGGCTGGAGGGGGGGCTAAATGCCTATTAAAATGTCCATTTGGGATATATACTCCATAAACTGCTGCAGAGATCTTAAATCAAAGTCCACTGAGCTGTGCAGGACGCAGAGACAGAAGACAGGAGGTCAGGAGACACGAGGGAGACGGCGGGTTGTGATTGGCTGATATATCGGCCTTTTCACGAGGAATCCGTGCTGTGGAGTCAGTGTGGTTCACCTCCGGAATGGTGCAGATAAAACATGGTCGTTGTAGAATATGAGTCCAATAAGACACGATGGAATTCCCACATGTCACATGACGTGATTTAGCTTAGCATATTGAATAGAAGCAAAGGGAAACAGCTAGCCTCGCTCCATGTGATGCTAATGCTAACGTCACTTCTTTTGGAGCGTAGGACGTGCAGTGAGAAGGACGAAGATGGTTTGAAGAGCTGGCGTTCCATTGAAGAGGAACTTCTGTCGCTGTTGGATCGGCGCTCAGCACTAATCACCGGCTGGATGTTACCACAAGAACGCCGCATCAGACGCATCGGTGCTGCTGCAGTTTGCTGTTAGCTTAGCCTGCTAGCTTCCCGTCAGAACCATGTGTGCTACGACGGACCCATTGACGCCCATCCTCCTGATTCACGTAGAGCTCCGGGAACCGAGGATGGAGAAAAACGTGTTGAACGTGAGCGGCGCTGCTGGAGGTGGAGGTGGAGGTGGAGGAGGAGGTGGAGGTGGAGGGGGCGGACGGAGAGGACCGGACGGAGCGCCGACACAGTGTTTCTGCACGGCCGGGTGGCTTCGCTGCATTTTTCTAGAGATAACGCGATTGACAAACAGCTTTTGACGAGCCGCCCTGTACATCAAAGCCGCCCCAGTGCAGCCAGCCGGTCTAAGCCCAGTCAGCCGCCCCCCCCCTCTGAAGCTATTCCTTCTGCCCTCTGAGCCGACTTAACACAGACCCCCGTACCCCTCAAAGCTATGTAAATTACCCACGTTGCTAAGTGGATTTCTTTATGTGTGCGGAGCCGCAGGCCCGATTGGGGCTCATTTCTATCTACAGAATGTGTACACACCTACGTGGTGGAAAGCAGAACTCCCCGGGGGGGCCTGGTGGTCTCCTCTCTCTCATAAAACATCCCCACTTTAATAGATCGCTTGTTGAATTTAAAGTGAAAGTGATGTACAGTTCTCCGCCGCAACGAAATGAAAAAAGACGGAGGCGGAGGAGAGAGCTAATAGGGATCAGAACACGGCGGAGACGCACGGCGTGGGGGGGCTGTGACCTTGATTATCACGGGGTTCCTCTGACGGCATGAAGTGAAATGTGTGGACAAAAATATGCGAGGGGGGCAGTTTACGGCGTTGTGATCACATGCAGACCTTTCTAGCATCTTAGGACGCTTTTCTCCTGAGAGACATCTGAGGACTCATCTTTTCCGAGAGACATCTCAGTGCCCTTCACATCTGAGGACTCTTCACATCTGAGAGACATCTGAGGACTCTTTACATCTGAGAGACATCTGAGGACTCTTCACATCTGAGAGACATCTCAGGACTCTTCACATCTGAGAGACATCTCGGGACTCTTCACATCTGAGAGACATCTCGGGAGTCTTCACATCTGAGAGACATCTCAGGACTCTTCACATCTGAGAGACATCTCAGGACTCTCCACATCTGAGAGACATCTCAGGACTCTTCACATCTAAAGACATCTCAGGACTCTTCACATCTAAAGACATCTCGGGACTCTTCACATCTGAGAGACATCTCAGGACTCTTCACATCTGAGAGACATCTCGGGACTCTTCACATCTGAGAGACATCTCGGGAGTCTTCACATCTGAGAGACATCTCAGGACTCTTCACATCTGAGAGACATCTCAGGACTCTCCACATCTGAGAGACATCTCAGGACTCTTCACATCTAAAGACATCTCAGGACTCTTCACATCTAAAGACATCTCGGGACTCTTCACATCTGAGAGACATCTCGGGGACTCTTCACATCTGAGAGACATCTCGGGACTCTTCACATCTGAGAGACATCTCGGGAGTCTTCACATCTGAGAGACATCTCAGGACTCTTCACATCTGAGAGACATCTCAGGACTCTCCACATCTGAGAGACATCTCAGGACTCTTCACATCTAAAGACATCTCAGGACTCTTCACATCTAAAGACATCTCGGGACTCTTCACATCTGAGAGACATCTCGGGGACTCTTCACATCTGAGAGACATCTGAGGACTCTTCACATCTGAGAGACATCTGAGGACTCTTCACATCTGAGAGACATCTCGGGACTCTTCACATCTGAGAGACATCTCAGGACTCTTCACATCTGAGAGACATCTCAGGGACTCTTCACATCTGAGAGACATCTCAGGACTCTTCACATCTGAGAGACATCTCAGGACTCTTCACATCTGAGAGACATCTCAGGACTCTTCACATCTGAGGACTCTTCACATCTGAGAGACATCTGAGGACTCTTTACATCTGAGAGACATCTCAGGACTCTTCACATCTGAGAGACATCTCAGGACTCTTCACATCTGAGAGACATCTCAGGACTCTTCACATCTGAGAGACATCTCGGGACTCTTCACATCTGAGAGACATCTCAGGACTCTTCACATCTGAGAGACATCTCAGGACTCTTCACATCTGAGAGACATCTCAGGACTCTTCACATCTAAAGACATCTCAGGACTCTTCACATCTAGAGACATCTCAGGACTCTTCACATCTGAGAGACATCTCAGAACTCTTCACATCTAAAGACATCTGAGGACTCTTC
This sequence comes from Gasterosteus nipponicus, assembly GCA_014132575.2. Taxonomy (NCBI): domain Eukaryota; kingdom Metazoa; phylum Chordata; class Actinopteri; order Perciformes; family Gasterosteidae; genus Gasterosteus; species Gasterosteus nipponicus. The sequence continues at coordinate 856,174 of BMAF01000014.1, forward strand.
ACATCTGAGAGACATCTCGGGACTCTTCACATCTGAGAGACATCTGAGGACTCTTCACATCTGAGACATCTCGGGACTCTTCACATCTGAGAGACATCTCAGGACTCTTCACATCTGAGAGACATCTCAGGACTCTTCACATCTGAAGGACTGTTCACATCTGAGAGACATCTCAGGACTCTTTACATCTGAGAGACATCTCAGGACTCTTCACATCTGAAGGACTGTTCACATCTTAGAGACATCTCAGGACTCTTTACATCTGAGAGACATCTCAGGACTCTTCACATCTGAAGGACTGTTCACATCTGAGAGACATCTCAGGACTCTTTACATCTGAGAGACATCTGAGGACTCTTCACATCTAAAGACATCTCAGGACTCTTCACATCTAAAGACATCTCAGGACTCTTCACATCTGAGAGACATCTTGGGACTCTTCACATTTGAGAGACATCTCAGGACTCTTCACATCTGAGAGACATCTTGGGACTCTTCACATTTGAGAGACATCTCAGGACTCTTCACATCTGAGAGACATCTCAATAAAGATAAAATGATACAAAAAGGGGAAAAGTCACATGTGAACTGGTCACATGTTTGGCGGCTCCTTCTCTACCAGCAGCGTCTCCTCACTCTCTCATGACTCCCCATTACTGCCTACAGGACCCCAGTGGAGGGGTCTGTGCGCCCGGGTCACTGGACACTCGTCACACGCTGGACTGGAACTGGGCGCGTTTTGTGGTGATTGAGGGGGAGTTGTAACTGGTAAGATGACCCCATATACTGTCTCTAATGAGAAGCAGCAGGGGTGAAGGGGAAGCAGAATGACACGGGGGGACGGGGGGGACGGGGGCGTTGGACTCATCATCATCTTCATGACAATAATCATTATTACTGCGTTGAGAAGAAGTGTGTTGTGGCTTCATGGAATCGTTCTAAAAACAGACTATTTGCCACAGTCGCTTCCATCCTTCTTATCATTATCTCTTCATTATCATTATCGCCTTTACGATCGGTCACGGCGTTATTATCCTAATTGTTCTCGGCATCATCGCATCAGCATTCCGCAGCTAATGACAACCTCGAGATGCAGGGATGAGGCCTTTTTTGTTCTCCATTTATTCTGTTTTCATTTAATGCAGAGATAAATAATGCAAATGCAAGAAAAACAACCAATGAAAAATGCCTCAACTGCCCATCTGGCTCGGAATGCGGGGAGGGTGGGAGAGGCGAAAGGCGTTTTGATGTCTCAGTCTGGAGGAGCGTTGGCACCGAGTGGGGGAGGGAGGGCGACCGGGGCTCGAGATTCCATCAGACTATTGATCGGTACCAACGCTCCGGTCCTGCTTTACTACCCTTATAAACAATCGCTCTGTCAAGCACACCATAGGGCAACAAATGATTTTATTTCATAGATTTTTGGATTTGACTGATGAATTATTCATTGATGTTCTATCCTTGATGCAAAGGAGCGCGGCGGGGGGGGGGGGGCACGGGGGTTGGAAAGGACAAAGAAGGTTCATCACACCTGCTTGTATACATTTTTTTTTCATAAACTACATCAACTGCTTTGTCAACATCAGCTGAGGGAGAACTCCCAGGGGGGCAACAACGCCCCCCACCCGCACCGTGTTCGGCCATCTTGTTTTTTCCCCTCGTATATTGAGGCAGCAAACCATGAAAATTTGGATCAATTTGGATCCGGTCCAGCGCCTGTGAAAGCAACAGCGCGGCAGATTTTTTCTGTCGAATTAAGCGGCTTTAGTGCCTCTCCAGATGTTGCAGATTGTGCGACGTGAAGCTGCAGAAGAAGGACGGTTACGAGCGCTGAAACGTTTATAATTAACAAGGATTTCTCTTTAAACCGTGCAGGTCAACAGGCGCCTCAGTTCTCAGTTGTCCCCCCCGCCCTTGTTTGCCGACCTCGCAGCGGGGGTCAAACTCCCGTCCCGAGAGCCGGCTACATCATCCATGTTATTCGCATGTATTTATGCATCGCCCCTCCCTGCTTCTCCTCTTATGCGCGAGTGCAACGCTGGAATCCATGTTAACGGCGCTCGGTCCTCAGCGGCGGCTTCCTGCAGTAAACGAAAACGATGATTGTTGCAGCCGCCCCGACGTGGCATTTGTGTTTGTATCCAGCATCGGACCAAGGCGCTCTCAACAGCCTCCTCAGCCCCGGGGGGGGCGCCGCTCGCTAACTGAAGAGAAACCAGGTCAACTGATGGGGGAATTGCGTTATTATCTTTGCACACGTGCGCGCTGCAGATACGGCGGCTCGCTGGCTACCAACACGTTACAAAGCAATCAGGGCCCGTTATCGACGCTCGGGTAGCCGGGCTAAACTACAGTAATCCACTTCATGTTTACTAATGAATCGCCATTTAGGGACTCGGCTCAATTCCACGTGAGGCCGAGGGCAGGGGGGCATTTGGGTGAGTTCACATCCGAGGGAGGGAGCGTGAGGCGGCCTCCCACACTCCATGTCACATGACGGGGAGGTGGCGTTGGCGGGGCGGGAGAGGGGAGGGGGTGGTGGGGCAGGTGGTGGTGGGGGTGTGCCGGTGGGGGGTGCTGTCTGGGCGGCCTGCTGGCAATGCAGAGTCTGTTTGTTGTGCATCCATCAGCCCGGCGTCCTGCCCGGGAGCCGATCGATGGCCAACACAAAAGCTCATTGATGACAGACAGCTCTTGACAAACATATAGCATTTTTTTTTCTGTCTAGTGTAGCAATAATCTCCAAGGTCACTGCGAGTCATTCCACGCCGCCGTGACGAGTCTTTGTCGGGGGGCGGGGGGGGCAAACAAAACGCCCTGGTGCATTTTAAGTCGGCGCTGAAAGCTCTTGGCACGTTGTTGTCCAGCAGCACACGGACTCGACAAGTGGTGAAGCTGCATGTGACATGTCAGTGACAGCAGGGACCCCCCCCCCCAAAGGCACATAGCTGACACTGTACTTAACGTGTGCCAAACTAGCGTCATCATGAGCTCAAATAGAAACATTAATTTAATATTAATAATGTCAATGTGAGACGTCTTAACGCTTCACTTCCCTCCTGACAGCTGAGAAGATGGACAGCCCCCCCCACACTGAGACTACAGGTGTGTTAGGGCTCAGGCTTGGAGTTATAATAGGAGGCCAAGGCTTCCCCCCCAGGCCATCCTGCCAGCTGGCCGGGCTGAGTGTGAGTGATGCCCGAGCGAGGCGGCCCCATTAGGGAAGTGCTGGTGGTGAGTGCAGGATGGCTCAGGTAATTAAAGGCAAACCAAAGCAGGCATACGAGGAGCCCCCCAGCCCCCCCACACAGATTTATGTGGCTGAGTAATGCACATACCGAAGTCAGCTCGCCATCCAAAGGCCTGCCTCACTTACAAACAGTCCCAGGAGGCATTAGCTTCCTCACCACTCGGCTGCAGCACATCACTCTGCGCTCGCTGCGTCGTGTTCCGACTCCGTCCGACGGGACCTCCGATACATAAATACATACATATATATATACATACATATATATACACACATATATGTAGATCCCAAATGAGGGGATCTATTAGTGTCGATGAATCCCACAAGTTTAGATTCAATTAAATCCAAATTCTTGTAGGAATCTGTGTTTTTTTCCATTTGGTGCTTGTGAGTAAATTGTTGGATTTGGTACAATTTAAAAAAGACAGAATTAGAATAGAAATGTGTGGTTTGTTGTCACGGTTACCAACGGAGCGTTGTGGTGATAACAATGATTGTTATTACTGACAGAACCGATCTCGGCCTCGTCGCTCCATAACCGCCGGCTGAAGAGGCCGAGGGTTTGAAGCCGACCACACACGTGCCGTTGAGGTCTTAAGGTCAATCACACCTGTCAACCCCCCCTTCCAAGGCCCCGCCCCCACACGGACCTCTATCTGCTACCTGGGCGGCTCCTTGTTAGCTGGCTGATGATGTGAGTAGCTTTTGGACTATCGGCTTATTTTCACAGCCCGGAGAGTAGGGCCTGGGGGGTGGGGAGAGTGGGGGGGAGGGGGAGAGGGGGGAGGGGGGGGGGGTTGTACCTGGCAAACCCGACTGAAACCGCCAGATTGCATTTTCAGTCCCAATGCGGACAGATTGGAAAAGATTGGCGTAGACGCACTGACTCTTCAGGTGGACGATGCTTAGAATCGTCAGAACAGAAAAACCAATCAAGTGGGAGAGAGAGAGAGGAGGGGGGAGGGGGGGTCCAGGGTGTGGGGGGGCAATGGGAAAAACCCAGATGGGCAGAAGAGCGGCGTGTAAATCATGGAGCAGCTCCTCACTGCTGAGCGGGATGGAGAATGGCAGCGCGGGGTCGGGGGGGCAGTGTGCAGCAGCTACCATCATCAATGCTGACAGGAAGACAACCCGTTTATAAGGAGGGGGGGTTATCAAGGAAATTCTGCTCTTGTCTATCCCCAATTGAATTACCGCCGTGATCCAAAGACGAGGGAGGAGTGAGGCGAGGGTTGAGGGTTGGGGGGGGTAATTCTCTTTGACGAGTGAAGGAGGTGGTGGGAGCGGGGGCGGGGGGGGGGGGTTTGGAGCTCCAAATGCGGCCGGAAAAATGTATATCCGTGCAGCGCTTCCCTCCGGACTCACATCTCACAACTTTGCCCATCTATTTTTATTTGTTCCCTGTGCTTCTAGTTAATGCAGTGGTGCAGAATACTAATATCATTTAAACTTCCCCAGCAAAGGGGGATATATACTGCAATTGATATATATAAAGCTGTAGATGTCTCGATTTATATAACGTAGATCCCGTGACCCCTGCGATGTCCCCAGAATACTAATATCATTTAAACTTCCCCAGCAAACAAAAAAAATGAGTCTGGATGTCTCGTCCATAGATATATATAAAGGCTAGATGTCCCGTCCATATATATATATATATATATACAAAGGCTAGATGTCCCGTCCATAGATATATATAAAGGCTAGATGTCCCGTCCATAGATATATATAAAGGGTAGATGTCTCGTCCATTGATATATATAAAGGCTAGATGTCCCGTCCATAGATATATATAAAGGCTAGATGTCCCGTCCATTGATTTATATAAAAAGGCTAGATGTCCCGTCCATTGATATATATATAAAGGGTAGATGTCTCGTCCATAGATATATATACAAAGGCTAGATGTCCCGTCCATAGATAAAGGCTACATGTCTGAAACTTATGGTTATTTAAAAAGTACCAACACAATGTTATGGGTGAGCGAGCTCACTGTAGCAAGATGGCCGTCATGTGCGAATATTCTAGACTCCACTATTAAACATCTAGCCTTTATATATATATCTTTGATGCCCCCCAAGATCCAAGTGTTCTATCAGCGAGTCCTTGTTAAAGTTGTTTGGGGTCCAAGGATTCGCTCACTGATTCTTTAAATAAGAATGTAATAACTTTTATTTTATTTGTGACCCTCTGTCTGCGTGTCGCTCGGCGTGGAACTATTTTTTGGATGTTTATAATAAAAAAACAGTATGTAATATGTATCTAATAGAGGGTTGCTACATGTACTATATTTTAAATATAATGAATTGATTCTCATATGTCAACCTTTGATCGTTCCTTCTGTCGCGTATAGTTTTGCACTGATTGTCGAACAAAACAACATTCTTTAATTCACTGAATTAAATAAATAATTAATAATAATAAGTCATTTCTGAGCTTCTTCCTGGCCCGGTGGGAGTTACGTTGCCTAGCAACCAAACTGGGCGGCCAGCGGCGTTTTGAGGGAAAGCTCCTGGAATCACTCAAACAGTAGGAAGACTTTAGCGTTAGAAGTGTAACTTAAGCGTCTTATTTAAGCTTTAGTAAACCTGCCTGGTGGTTTTGTTTGAAATCAAATGTAATCCAGCAGAAAACATATTTCCCTCAGAACAAACTGAGGATGTGGTTCAGTTGTGTGGGGAAGTAATTTTTCGAGGACCGAGTTGCTGCATAAACTAAATTTTAAATAACGTCTGGCAGCGTAATTCTCTCAGGCCCTCAGTGGAAGAAACATTAATACGAGAAGATGTGAAATATGAAGATGAAATAAATGGAGTTTCTGGGTAAAAATGAAAAAAAATCACAAGCCCTCAAAGAGTTTTTCCAAAAAGATTCTAGCCGAGTCGGTCCTGGTGTACTTTGAAGCACAGAGCCCCCCTGCATCTGCTGAGAGGCTGAAGGTCCCCTCGTGGGGGGCGACTGAATGAATCATTGCTCTGTGGTTTTTTTGGATGACACTCATGAACGATGAGGTCCTGCTGATTGGCCGCCGGATCAGAACTCTGTGACAAACGACCTCTTCTGTCGACAACCTCCACGTTATTGGGGAACTTTCCAACTTTCCACAGTCATATGTGGGGGGGCAATAAATGCTTCGAAGGCTTTGGAGAGGATCACAAAATAAATCAGATCTTTTATTCATATTTCAGCTTCTTTATATCAACTTTTTCAGTCTGTACAGTCCTGTGCGCCTCCCAGATAGCCCCTCCCTCCTTTACCCTCGCCTGACCCCCGGAAGCCCTTTGACAGGAAGTCCTCTTCCCCAGGAGGCTTCTGGGTAAACAACGGGCGTGTCGGCGTGAGCGATGGGCACGTCGTTTGTTTGGCTAATGGCTGTTTTTCTCCTTCACACTCGGCGGGGAGCGCCGTCTAATGAGCCGCCCGCCCCGAGCCGAGCGGCTTTAACCCCACCGGCGGGGAGGGCGGATCGCTGTGGGCCGGGGCCTCGCACACGCACGCACACACACACACACACGCAGAGGGCGGAGCCAAAAAGATGCTTTATGGAATATGTTGCACATCTTTAAATATTGATACGCAAATGCGGGAAAAGCAGGAACGAAGCGACGGCCGTGATTATTGCCCCGCTGGTGCACAGGAAGAACCCTCTGATACGCGCGTGGACATCGGCGCTCCCTAATGCACCGCGGGGACGTTAAATATACATGTGGACCCGTGAGGTTCTGGCAGCAGATCAGAGCGGCGTGGACGTGTGCATGTGGGGAAGCTGCCGGGCCTCTGGACGGCGTGGTGCTGGTTTGGGTTTCTGGACTGGAGCTTGTTTGACATGTCATTTAAATAAATGAATACATTAAAATTCAGCTGTGATCTGAACTTCATGAAAAACAAAAAGAGTCATTTCATGTAAAAGCTGACTGGTCCCCTTCAACACGCGAGTCCCGTCCTCACATTCAGTTCAACGAGGAGCAGAAGACGAACATCCAGGCTCCCTCATGTGTTCCAGCGGTGCACTGCACATCTAAGTGTCTCCTTATTCTCTTCATAATAAACCATTAATGTGATCAGTTAGCTCAGTGCTAAACAATCATCACACGACTGCGATCATGTATGTGCACACACACACACACACACACAACCATGAGGACCAAATAACAAAACAGCAGCGTGATGAATGAAACCCTCTCGTACTTTATTTTCCTCGCAGCAATGAAACCGCGTTACTCTAAACACGTACGGAGGCATATGGCCGCCTGCCGACACCACCTAAGGCACGGAGGGGGTTGATATGCGCACGCCATGCTGTATTCAGATTAGGGTGACATCATATAAAATGCATCCGGATGTGCTAACCATCTGGAGGCGGCTGAAACAGGTGTTTGAGGCGCTTCCCTCAACCCGAATCTCTGCATCCACGAGGAAACACAGGAGGACGATCTCCTCCTGCTACCTGAGAGAGGCAGAACAGATCGACGCCTTTGAAATGAATTATGAATCCATACACCCCCCCCCGTCCCCCGTCCCCCGTCCCCTGTCTATGTATTCAAATGTGGGATGAGGAAGGTCTGGGGCAGGTGCAAAGCACTGTGGGTAAGAAGGAGGAGCAGCTTCATGCGGCCTCCTCCGCTGCAGGAAGGAGGACGTCTTTCTTTATTTACCATATGTTCCGCTTGGGAGCCGAACGGGGCACGAGGACCGGAGACGCGAGGACCGGAGACACGAGACTGGAGACACGAGGTCCGGAGACACACGAGGTCCGGAGACACGCGGACCGGAGACGCGAGGACCGGAGACACGAGGCCCAGAGACACGAGGTCCGGAGACACCCGAGGTCCGGAGACGCGAGGTCCGGAGACGCGAGGTCCGGAGACACGAGGCCCGGAGACGCGAGGCCCAGAGACACGAGGTCCGGAGACACCCGAGGTCCGGAGACACGAGGTCCGGAGACGCGAGGTCCGGAGACGCGAGGGCCGGAGACACACGGCCCGGAGACGCGAGGCCCAGAGACGCGAGGACCGGAGACACGAGGCCCGGAGACGCGAGGCCCAGAGACGCGAGGACCGGAGACACGAGGGCCGGAGACACGAGGTCCAAGCGGAGCAGGTGTGTGCTGCCGAGGCTTTGAATCACACACACTCAGTCATGACGCTCTGAACGCACCAGCTGCCCAGATCGGCGTCTCGAGCTGGGACGCCGCACACTTTCACTCTCAAGCAATTTTCCGTCAGTGAAATGAAAGTTTTAACGACCGTGAGCGTGCGAGAGGACGCCGCCGAAGAAATATGACGATGGCTTCCACCTGAGCGCGGGGAAACGTGCCCTCCCAACAGGAGGCCTCTACGGCAGAGACCAAACCGGCAGATTATTTAAACATAAACCACAATATGTTGCTTATCTTAATTCACCCAATAAACCACGTGAACCTTCACTGCAGGTTTATCTCGAAAAGGCCTGACGGAAACAACCAAAGCCGTTTTCGCTCAGCAGCTGCTAGAAGAAGCGGACTAAAGGAATCAAAGTCACGCGTCCATCAGCGCGGTAATTTACGGTAAACCCGAGGATTAGCCAACACATACTCGACAAACCACACACACACGCGCACACACACACACACACACACACACAGTGACGTTGAAGTGGGGGGGGCGTAAACCTCTCGATGGAGTACAGACTTCTTACATCCACGTCACATCTATCTGTACGCAGGTAATTAAAAAACAGAAGACAAACTACTACGTTTTGTGTCCCATTGAATGAATGATTTTCCCCGAGGTCAAAGGTCACGCTTTCATGTCTTTTGAAAAGTTAAGCAACGGGACCCGAAACAAGTCATTTGTCTTTGGAATTGTGTTGCAAAGATCCCTCGACATGTTTTTTAATGACTCACATTTTTTATTCCCTCCTGAGCTCCTGCACCTGCTTGAGTAAAGATATTCCACTATAAGCGTCCTATTTGTCAACAGCTACGTCACGTTGGTGGATAAATGTATTTCTAAGCCCAATACTCATACGATTTATTTGTTACTTAGAACTTTCTTTTGCGATATTAGAAACAAATCAAGTGAATGTGCCACTTTGAGGGGAATTTACCGCTTGAATCGCTCGTCATTTGCATAGAACTCTTGGATTGGAACCCAGCCGCGGTCTATTTATAGCCATCATCTGGACGAGGACCACAACCTCGCGGCTCTGCATCCAGATGACCCCACGACCCTCCGCTACGTTGCAACGTCTCGGCCGGAAGTACGGCCTCCGGCCCGGCTGGGGTCCTCAGCACCGGGCAGGTGGGGACGAGGAGGACGAGGACGTAGAGGAGGAGGACGAGGACGTAGAGGAGGAGGAGGAGGACGTAGAGGAGGAGGACGTAGAGGACGAGGACGTAGAGGAGGAGGATGTAGAGGAGGAGGACAAAGAGGTAGAGGAGGAGGACGTAGAGGACAGGGACGAGAGAGGAGGACGAGGACGTAGAGGGAGGAGGAGGACGAGGACGTAGAGGTAGAGGAGGAGGACGTAGAGGAGGAGGACAAAGAGGAGAGGAGGAGGACGTAGAGGAGGAGGACAAAGAGGTAGAGGACGAGGACGAGGACGTAGAGGAGGAGGACGTAGAGGAGGAGGACGAGGACGTAGAGGAGGAGGACAAAGAGGTAGAGGAGGAGGACAAAGAGGAGGAGGAGGAGGAAGAGGAGGAGGACGTAGAGGAGGAGGACGAGAGAGGAGGACGAGGACGTAGAGGAGGAGGACAAAGAGGTAGAGGAGGAGGACGTAGAGGAGGAGGACGAGGACGTAGAGGAGGAGGACAAAGAGGTAGAGGACGAGGAGGAGGACGGAGGACAAAGAGGTAGAGGAGGAGGACGAGAGAGGAGGACGAGGAGGAGGGAGGACGAGAGGAGGACAAAGAGGTAGAGGAGGACAAAGAGGAGAGGACGAGGGACGGAGGAGGAGGACAAAGAGGTAGAGGAGGAGGGAGGAGAGAGGAGGAGGACGAGGAGAGGAGGAGGACAAAGAGGTAGAGGAGGAGGACGAGGAGGAGGAGGACGAGGACGAGAGAGGAGGGACAAAGAGGTAGAGGAGGAGGACAAAGAGGTAGAGGAGGAGGACGTAGAGGAGGAGGAGGAGGAGGTACGTAGAGGAGGAGGACGTAGAGGAGGAGGACGAGGACGTAGAGGAGGAGGACAAAGAGGTAGAGGAGGAGGACGTAGAGGAGGAGGACGAGGACGTAGAGGAGGAGGACAAGGAGGAGGACGTAGAGGAGGAGGACAAAGAGGTAGAGGAGGAGGACGTAGAGGAGGAGGACGTAGAGGAGGAGGAGGAACTTCCTGCCCAAACTAACTGGGCAGAAAGAAGGAGAACTTCGCAGAAAGAGGGCAAAAGGTCAACTGAAGAGAATATAACACCAACAAATAGAGACGGAATAATCAATGGCGCATGATAAAAACAGAGTGGAAGGACGAATAAGGAATAGTAATAAAAACTAAACAATAAGGATAAATGAAAGAAATGGGCTCTCGTGGACATTAACGGAATGCGCCGCGTGGGCTGTCAATCACACGTCCTGCTGAGCGCCGACATAATTTCATTTTCATTCCTCGGGGGAAGCAGAAATCAAGTTGCCTGCTGACAGCGAGCGGGGACTCAAGCTGCCCAATAACTCCACGGTCGCCGCCCCCGACTCCGAGGCGGGTTCAAAGTGACAATGAGATAAGAGGTTCCTCTCGTCACACGTGGTCGGCCTCATCAGGGTGTGTTCATTCCTCTATTGATTCTGTCAATAAGAGCAGCTTCTCTTCGTGGCATCCTTCTTTTGTTGATGAAGTTTGAGGTTCCGTGTGTTTACGGGGGGGGGGCGGGGGTCTTTATCTCAGGAATCTACCAAACAAGCTCTTTTTCTATTCATCAATGACTCCAAGAGGTCTGAGAGCTGTTGGCTGGCTGCACTCCGTCCCACCGCCAACAAATGACTTTCACTTTTCATCCGAATGGCCAAAAGTTCAAGGACATTCACCTGGTCTGAAGGGGGGGGGGGGGGCGGGGGCACGGCTCACCGGGGACGAGCGTTTCTGTTTCCCTTCAAAGGACCAGGACGTGATGTTATTTTCTTCGAGGACGCAGAACTCGGCAGAGCGGCGGAGGTTGTCATGGCAGCAAGTTGTTGCTTTATTTTTGTCAGTGCAGAAAAGCCGGAGATGATTTGCAATTAATTCATTAATCAATTAGCAAATACATTTTAATTAACGTTCGCTGATTAATGAATTGTCTAATTGTTTCAGTCCAGCTGTTGTTGTTTACTCTGGTTGCTAAAGTACGCCGTGTTACCGCCGCGGACAAAGACCTGGCTGAGCCCGGCGGGTGTGCCTACGGGGGGCGGGGGGCATCTCGGACTGAAGCGGGGGGGGGGTGGGGGCAAAGGGAATGAGACAAGGTCGCCCCGGCTGACTTATCACTTGTCTCATTATGAGAAACAGCAACTGTCAGCACGCGCGCATCTCTGCTCCGGCTTCAGTGCAGATCCACACCCCAGCAGAAAGGAAGCGCCCCCCCTGGCCCCCGGCCCCCCCGGGCCCCCCCTGCCTGCTGGTTATCCTCCGATACCCCTTCCATCGAGCAGCGACAACCGTCAACGAGCCGCTCGGCTTCTGCAACTTCTGCCAAGGTTGAAGAACAATGTTCCAAGCGATGAAAGGACCGGAGCGGGAAACAAAGGGAGTTCGACGGGGAGCAGAACGCAGAAGGAGGAAGGAGTAAATAATCTCAGGGACATGGGGGGCAGGGGGGGGCAGGAGAAAGAGAACACAAAAGTGAGGCCCTCCTGGGTTAGATGCTGACGCCAGTGAGGGATTACTGAGGGGGGGAGCGCCGCCATATGGCGGAGTGGCACAGTGGAACCCGCGGTTGGGGGGGGGGGGCACATTAGCTTGCGCGGGGCCCCGCCGCCGCCCCCGCCGCCGCCTCCCCCCTGTTTCACCGCGGCCCGCGGGAAACATCGACAATGACACCCGGCGCCGCTGAGCAGCAGCCAGAAGGAAGAGACAGAAAACCGTCACCTGCTCTGCTCCGAGTCGCTTCTGCGGCTCCACGACGACCGCGGGGGGGTCGCAACACAAAGGGAGGAGAGCGAGAGGCGCTCACCCGACTCTCGCTATCGCCCCCCCCCCCCGACCAACAGAGCACAGAGTCATAATAGCACCACGTTTCACACCAAAAGCGCCACTGTCGTTAAATCAATAAGTCATTACCTTTAATGGGATAAGCACTTTGAAAACTAATTGAAAACAGCTCCATTTACTCCGTCCGGCCCTTAATGCAAACAATGCTGTTGTTGCTGCAAAAAAAAAACCCAACAGAAGAAACGGGGGTCCGGGGGGGGGTCTAGTGTCTGATCATTCGCTTACATGTTTTGCTTTGTAATTCAGTAATTTTTTTGTTAAAGCCACGCGGACGTTTGACCCCGACCACACAATACAACACAGCGGGGGAGGGAGGGAAGGGAGGGGGGAGGGGAGGGAGGGGGGGTTCAGAAGTTAGGGGAGGAGAGGAAGGGATGTGAAAACTTCGTACTTAGCGAGCTAATATGATTACGTCTGAGTGGCTCTTAAGTGATTTGTTTTCCCAGATTTCCACAAACAGACTAATCTCGGACGCATGAATCGTGTCGAGCGTTTGACCGTTTTCACCAGTGCCCCCTTAACCCCCCCTCCCCCGCCATGCAGTGGTGAGCACGGAGAGTATTGATTTATATTAGAGAAAATGACTGTGCATTCAATTCCAATCAAAAGCCTGGATGGCAGGCGGCCAGTTCTGTTACTGTATTAAATGTAAAGCAAATTGAATGCGCAAAGCCAAATATGAAGCTTGGCGAGTGTTTCTTCATCAGAAAAGGATTCTCATCAACACGGTTAGCAAGTGGGATGCATCACCGCGGCTTTACAAAGGGAAGGGAGAGGTGATGTGTTTTATGAGAGGACAAAGGGAGCTGCTGCTGAAGACGATGTGATAAGAGTTTTAGACCAAAGGATTCTACTCAAACACACTTCACTCTAAAGTGACGAATGAACTCAAGAGACCCCCCAATGCATCCTGAGCAATAGTGGACAACAATGGCAATTTAAAAAAATGGGAAAAATCCACAATTTGTGTTGCAAAATCAATGTTATAGATGATTTACTGTATAGTAAAACGTATCTAAAGCGATCCAAGCAGTGCATCATACGACAAACAGACACAAAGTACTTTGTATTCGTCAGATTGGGAGAAGTGCGTTTATGGTCCGTGCAGCAAGCAGAACGTTTACAACATTCTTCGGAGATGCGCGTCGGTTTGCGTTACGGACGGTCCACTTGATGTGGATCTGGAACGTTTTAATTGTGCAACAATGATGCAGAAATTATAAAATGAGCCAAGTGATGTCCAATAAACTCAGCGCATAGTAGAGTGCTGCGGATTATCCTAGAAAAACAACTTTCACGCTTTTTGAAGCGCGAATGCAATCTGGAGTGGAGGCGACGTAAAGACACGGAGGAACCACGAGCATCGCTTCTCCACGAGCATCGCTTCTCCACGAGCATCGCTCGCTTCTCCACGAGCATCGGTTCTCCACGAGCATCGGTTCTCCACGAGCATCGGTTCTCCACGGGCATCGCTTCTCCACGAGCACCGGTTCTCCACGAGCATCGGTTCTCCACGAGCATCGGTTCTCCACGAGCATCGCTTCTCCACGAGCATCGCTTCTCCACGAGCATCGGTTCTCCACGAGCATCGGTTCTCCCACGAAAGCATCGGTTCTCACGAGCATCGCTTCTCCACGAGCATCGCTTCTCCCACGGCCACATCCACGAGCATCGCTTCTCCACGAGCATCGCTTCTCCACGAGCATCGCTTCTCCACGAGCATCGGTTCTCCACGAGCATCGCTTCTCCACGAGCATCGCTTCTCCACGAGCATCGCTTCTCCACGAGCATCCGTTCTTCACGGGCATCGCTTCTCCACGAGCATCGCTTCTCCACGAGCATCGCTTCTCCACGAGCATCGCTTCTCCACGAGCAGCTTCTAGTGATGATCAGATGTTCAGAGATGATCACCAAATAAATGTGGCCTCATATTGTTGCTGCCGCACATCCAACTGGCAGCCACCAGTTCACGTCTGCTAACCAGGTTAGCCATTAGCCTGCTGGGGACAATCGTGCTGATGGGGACCAGGCCTGAAGATTAGTTAACAGGTAGGAGTGTGGAGACGTGCCCCCCCCCCCTGCAACACACACACACACACACACACACACACACACACACACACACACACACACACACGGCTCCTGCACTCATTCCATCTATTGCTTTTCTTCACACTTGGACTAATGTCCTGCCCACAAGGCCATCTGGTTGAACCCAGTCGCTAATGGAGCGGCTCAATTACGCTTTGACTTCCAGTGTCTGTTTACGTTTAACGTCCGACACCAAGTGGACAGGAGGGTCCCCTTCCCGTTCTCTGGACGCCATCGGTAGAAGGTGGGGTTGTCTGGGGGGGGCGGGTGGAGGCGATCTGACACTTGTTGTTCTCTCCTTGAACGAGGTGCTCGAGCTAAATTGGTTGAGCGAACGGCTAACGTGCATAATGGAACGGAGAGTTGCCCTGCATGAGGGCATCTGCTGAGCAAATAAATAATTTAATGCAAATCCCAGCGTCGCGCCTCCTGCCAATTAAGCTAACCTGTTTTAGCTGTAAGTGATTTTATTGCATTAGCATGCCGTAGCTCTGACTGCATTAGGGGGGTTTAATCAGTGTGTAATCAAATTAGAGCACAAGACACAAGGAGGAAGTGCTTCCACAGGAGCACCTTGCTCGCCCCCCTGCAGGCCTCACCCCAGAAATCTATATTTAAAACGCCTTTCATACGTACGTAGCGAGCGCACGCCGGCGTGCATGCGTGCTCGGGCTCTTGCAGTTTTGAGGAGCGCGGCGGGCCGCAGCGGTTTCCACTTAACGCGGCGCGAGTGCAAAGCTGCGGCTGTTGAGAGGAATCGATGCTGCGTTTTGTTTGGCTAAACCGCACGTCACCCCGTCGCCGCTGATGTCCGCTGTCACATGCAATGAGGCGCCGGCGCCGGGCACGACTGCATCACCGCCGTGATTAACATAACACGCTCACGCAATCATCACGCTGACGGGGGGGGGGGGGGTGTCCGGAGATGATCTACGGCTACTTTGCGCACAACGTTTGGGGAGAATCTGCCGTGAGGAGGCTGCTGTGCTGAAGAGAGGAGGCCTGACAGATGTGCTGCGTGGGGGCGTGAGGGGGCGGCGCCTCGTTTCCAAGCTTTTGTTCCCGTTCTGCTTATTAGGAGCTGGGGGGTTGTGAGGGGCGGCAGCGTTTGCCCCGAAGGCAGCGGAGAGTCTTTAAAGTCCACACTGACAGACGGAAGTGAGGGCTGACTGACACGTGGGGGGGAGAATTCAGTCCACATCACCAGCCTCTTCTCCCCCCGTCAGGATAAATAAAACTATGAGTTCACACAGGTCCAGGTCCACCGGATGCCCCCTCACACCTTCTTCTCCAACGAACTGACGAGGGTCCTTACAGGTGGATCCCCCCCGACTCATCAACATTAAAGTAACGCAGAGGAAGTGGGAGGGGCCGATGACAGAAGAGCTTCCAGCGGTCCGCGAGGCGCAAAGTCACCGCGGCTGGTTATACCACGTGCGCGGCGGCGTGATGTCACACGTGCACACACTTACTTATGCGCCCACGCTGCTGTTGAATTACGGCCTCGCAGTTGAAGGAGGGAGGAAGAGGAGGGAGGGAGGAGGAGGAGGAGGAGGAGGAGGAGGAGGGAAGTGAAGGAAAAAAGGGAGAAAAAAAAAGAAAATCAATCGGAAGCGTCTCAATTAATCTGGCGAGTGGCGGATTGATCGCTGCCCTAAACTGGGTAAACAGGATTGTCTATTTAAGGGCCATGATCCCTTAATCATCACTTTAGCTCAAATAGACCACGGTCGCCACATCTGGCCCGACCAAGGCCTCGCCTTCCAGCCCCCCCGCCACGGCTCCTCAGGACCTGAGGCCGGACCCCCTCCTCCTCATCTGGTTGGTGGCTTTGCCCGAATGGCCGCTATCGGGGGCTGAATACAAAAACACGGCATTGTGGGGGGGGGGACGCAGAGCGAGCGGGACCTGGGGGGCCGGATGAATAGCACACCTCACTCAGAGCGCAGTCACCTTATGGGAGTATCACTGGACCCCCGTCCCCCCGTCCCCGTCCCTCTTATTGTCTCTGGAGCCGGATTGAAGAGGCGCCGTCTCGTCCTCAGCGCGCTGATTTACTCGGCCTATCGGGGGGAATCGGGCTGGAAGCTTCCTTATTAAGAGGAGGCTGTCTGCAGGGTTCACTGACTGATTGGCCAATTGAACAGCTCGCGATCTCCGACAACAACACACTGTGACACACGCACACGCGTGTGTGTGTGCATGCAAACACCCCAGTGGTTTATGTATGAGCTCCAGCCGGCACATGTCTGTCACAATCCTCGGCAGCTCCGGCCCAGTAAACCGGGCGGATCTGTCTCTATAAAAGGCTCTTAAATCGCTCCCCGGCGGTGACTCGCCTGCACCCACACATCCCGGGCACGCACCGGCAAACTCGTGGGCGGGGGGACGGGGGGGGCAGAAGCTAAGACCTGATCCTTTGGCAGAGGATGGAAAGAAGAATAAAAAAGAACCGGACCGTAATGGCGGCTCGTCGTGTTTTTTTATTTTATAACAGGCGAAGGAGGAGAAGAGCATGTGAGGGGGGGGGGGGGCACATTCATCAAAACAGGCCCCCCCTCTAAACAGAAGTCTCCCCAAAGCTCCGCGACCTCCCGGTAGTGGCCCGTCTACTTCCTGCGACTCAGAGGCCCAAATCTAATTCCACTCCTCTCCGCCGCGGCCGCCGGCTACGGATGGCGGCGCTAAACTGCAGTCATGTTTCCCCGGCGAGGCCAGTTGTGGCCAAAGAATAAAAGCGGTGGTTGTGGTTGAGGCGCGATGCTACCTGGGGGGGAGGGAGCGAACGTAAGATGACACATCGTGGGAGGCGGAGCTTCCCAAACAACCAACCACATCTTCCTCTTAATCAATCCTCTGGGTTATTTCATGGCGAGGGGGGGCGTGGGGGGACATGGGCTTCTTCCTGCAGGTCTCTATTCTGTGCGTCATGAATGTTCATCCTGATGCAAAAGATGGTAATGATCAAACAGCGTTCATGACGGTTAAAGGCTGAATCATTAATGAGCGCCATTGATTTCTCGGCCCAAAGAAGGTGAGCCGGGTAATTCGGTGCCGATTGGTCTGTTCGCTCCTCCTCGCTGCATTTGTACCTTTCACCGGTGCGACCAGGGCAAGGGGGGGGGGGGCTCTTCCTGTAATTCCATTACCGCCGCTGCTATGGCATCCCATCATCCCGCAGGACGACTTAGGGACCACTTAGAGGCTCGCGCACGCTTAGCCGTGTTACAGTGATGCTGCCAGCCGGGCGACGAGCGCGATCTGTCACCATCTAACAAACAGAGGGGGGTTTCATAGCAACGGAATAACATTTAAAGCTCTCGGGATGATAGTGGATTATAGTTCCCACAGCTGTTATTCTTCATGTAAAATAACTGGCGTGTTGCATCTTAAGGTGGTCGGGATGTGAAGTCACTCATTCAGCGTCTCACGCGTCACAATGTCGTACAACCGAAGGAAATATGATACTTTCATCGAGGGGAAAGATGCCGGTGAGCGATCAGAAATGATGAAGTTTTATCACAACAGTTTTAATTATGCATGTTGAGTATGTACATTATAATTAAGTGTGTTTATCATGCATCATTTACTGGGAACGTTTGCATAATAAAGAAACGCTACTCACACGTGACACGTCAAATGAAACCAGAGTAAACAACGAGAAGCATCACGCTAAAGGATCGTACGCGCCGCGCCGCCGCGTGTGACCTCACTTCCTGTGGATTCTCAACCAGCTTTATTGTGGTGCTGCGATGGCTCAGCGGATTACAGGGCGACCACAGTGCTTCCCCCACACGCACACGCACGCACACACACACGCACACACACACACACACACACGCACACGCACAGGGCTTGGTGCTGTACTCAACAGATTAGCAGCCTTTGTTGCACAAGTGGTGTTTTCTGAGAAAGGACAGAGTCTGAGAGGCGACTGAGAGCCGAGAGGAGTGTGAGTGTGTTTTCCTGCTGCACACACACACACACACACACACACACACACACACACACACACACACACACACGCACACGCACACACACACATGCACATACAATCACACACAACAAAGCCTGACGGATCAGAGCCGGATTTCATCACAGCCCCACTGCCTCTCCAGCCACGGCCACAGCAGCTACACCGGGCCGGAGGAAGGGTCAAGTGTCCCCCCCCCCCTCCCTCCCATACCTCCCCCCTCCCTCCCCGAGCCGAAGTGCATAAATCTGCCGCTTCTCGACAGCTGCAATCAACAAGGGCCGTAGTGAACCGTGTGTAATGGGCGGTTAAGACAGGGGCGTAGGGGAGCGCCACAATTTACAGCAACAATTATAGCCCCCACTCAAGGAAACTGTGTGTGTGTGTGTGTGGGGGGGGGGCTGCTCAGCAAAGGGTCGCCGTCGGTCGGGTTTGCATCAGCCATCACGCATGATCCTTTTCTGGGTACAACGGGTCCATATTCCACACGTTCTCTCCACCTACTCGGTCAATTCATCCATCGGACGGGACCCCCCCCCCCACTCCCGGCCCCCCCGCAGGCCATGTGGCGCCCGTGGGATCGTGGCACGTCGCACGTCCTTAAGCGGGAGGCTTTTTGACCATCATCAGTCATCGTAATCAACACGTGACCTTTTAAAAAGCCATTATGACAAACACATCAGCCATGAAAGCTGGTGACCTGACGTGTGGCCCCCGGGACCCCCCCAACACACACACACACACACACACACACACACACGAGCTGCTGACACACGAGGGAAGCTGAAACACACAGTGGCGTTTGGTGATAATTACACATTCAGTATCATACGTTGGGGGAAGTGAAATAAAACACCTTCTAATTAGTGACCCAATGTGCAAATTAATTTAATTAATTAAGCTTCAATAAGTGGAGCGAAAAAAAGAACAATATCAGCGTTCAATTTCAGATGTAATTTTTGTGCAGTGCACATTGAATTAGCGAGCTGCGGGGGGCTGCGGGGGGGCTGAGGAGATAAACACTCCACTTAGTCTTAAGCAAGGGCCGAGATTCATTATCACTCACCGCGTAAGAGAAGAAGAAACAAGAAAGTTTAGATCAACTTCAGGGGAGAAAAGAGAAATTGTAATTAGACATGAAAAATATTCCCAATAATCAAATCACATTTGGTACTCGGGGCTTTGGAATTAAATTAACTGAGTTCATATACTGGTAGATCTCTCAGCCACTTTCTTCGCTCTAAAACGTGTTGCCGGAACACGCGTCCCCAGAGAGCAGATAGGAATCTAATTAACCGAGATCAATATTACTCAGAACCTCCAGCTCCGCGGCTCCCAGCGTCTCCTTTGTCTGCCGGTCTGCGGCTCACACCAGCTTTGTTTCCGTGCTGGACGGGAGGAGGTCGTTACCATCACGCCGGCTTCCCCCCCCCCACGGAAAAAAAACACAAGGCGCCAAACCGGATTCACATGCAGGAACGTGCTGTTTGGTGGACGAAGTGCGTTTGTGCGTTTTTGGCACTTTTCGCTCCGTTTGGGTGAACAGACGTGCGACCGTGAGCGGCGGCGGTCGGCCGGCTGCGCGGGGGGAAGCCCGACGTGCTGACTCGGGTGGAAGGAGAGCGCCGTGGAGCAGAATGAGATCCCTCAGCCATATGCCGCCGCTTCCCTCCGACGCCGCCGCAGATTAATTACGATCATCACGGCCCGAGTGCGGGCCCCATAAATCACCCCGGCTTTAAAATAATGTAGTAAAATAATATTCCATACGTGGCATCGCCAGCAATCCGGCACCGTTATCGGGCCCGTCCCTCGGAGACAGAATGTGAGGCTACTTATGAAATCAGCGCATTAATAATTAGATTTCCAGCAAGGAGCCACTCAGAGCGGGACGCCACGGACATGTGAGGGTTCAAATAAAGTGTCAAACAGCATCCCGACCCCCCACGCCGAACAACACCCCCCTCCCTCCCCCACGACATAAATCCACTGTGAGGAAATCTACAAGGCTGTCAATCAACACGGGACTAACACAATGACGCATGGCGGCTTCCACGCAAGAGCCTCTATTTGAAATGTGATCTACCGCATTGCACGTGTCACATGACGAGGGGGGCGGACTTTAACGGCTCGTCCACCGTGAAGCGCCGCAAGATCGCCAGCGGTTCACTCCTGATGAGATTCCAGCAGATGAAACGTTGCCTCCTTCGGCCTCCCGGGACCGTTCGGGCCCTTAAACTGTGACGGGGGAGAGAAGTGTCTCACATGTGCTTCTTCTCACAACATCAGGATCCAGCTGCATCCTGTCACGGAGCCTGATGGGTAAGTTTCAGCCATTTATTCTTAGAGAGGAACTCTATTTGTGGAGCCCCCCCCCCACCTAACCGGCTCCCCCTCTTCACGGGGAGTCTCAGCACTTCTGTGTGCTCAGCACATTTCGGCACAGTGGATATTTGAAATGTCAGGACATTTTCTTTGCGTCTGTGCGGTAGATGTGAACTTCCACGGCACCAGGCGCATTCCTGAATCGGCCACATGTATTATTCATCGGGGTGATGTATACTGGGGGCGGTGCACTTGACTTTGTCAACGTTCTGTAAACACATGCAGTAAATTATTGAGGCGTCTAAAGGAGGAGGCCTGTTGCCGGCCCGGTGGGCCCGGTGGGCCCGGTGCCATGACAGGTTGGATGGGCAGTAACGAGGAGCTGCGTAAGCACCCGCAGACAACCATTAAAAATGGATGAATCACCGGCTCCCTCTGGCCAGGGGGCATCAAGCCATCAAGCCACCCACAACTTTGTCTCTCACCTCGCAAACAAGCAGGATAACACCTGGTATTAGCACCTGGGGGGGCTGTCACTCCATCAGCTGGGTGGGGTTCTGCAGGTTGGATGCCTGTTTGTTGAAGGGATCCTGCGCGTGGTTTATTTATTTTTCTCTTTCTAATGGTACACAATCAATACAGATAGTAATTTCCTGATGGTCTAATTGGTCCCGGGGGGAGTTTTGTCTTCATGTGTCACGACGCGACCCACAGGACCGCAGCTTTATTGGATTTTTGACAGCAGCGAGAAAGAAAAGATGCTGAGGGTTTAATTTATTAACAGTTTTTGGGGTTTTACTTTAGCTGTTTTGTAGTTGCTTCCTCCTCGGTGGGGGGGTCAGAAACAGCTAAACGTCTTCTCAGCCACGGAGAAGGACAACCAAACGGATGAATTATATATTCATTATTTTCTGCTTCCCATTGAATCCACATCGCTCACGTTCAGAAGAATAACAGTGATTGAAAAGGTTTGATTCCTTCGTGGAGGCAGAAGGAATAAAACACAAAGACTCGTGCGTGTTTCCCCGTTCGCTCGGACGCGAGCTGGAGGCGCTCCATCACTCCGACGGCGCCTGGAGACATCCGTCACGTCCGACAGACGTCTCTCAGCTGCGCTCCGGCGCTCCGGGCCGCCACCTCGTATTTCTGCGGGGCCAACAGGAAGTCAGCGCCGCGGCGCCCTGCCGGAGGAAGCGCCGTTACTCAAGTCCTTTTGCTGCCGCCGAGCAAAAACGGGGGAAACCGGGGGACCTGATTGAGGGTCTCACCGCAAACCCCGACGGAGGAGGAAGCCGAAGAGACGCCGATCAATACGTGGAGTCTAAGAGCGGTTTCTTAACAAATGACCAATTCCTTCAGAGTGGAACGTGTTCCGACTCCGACGAGGACGTCAGACGCCGACGTGTCCGTGTGAGCCCCCCACATCTCATTGGCCCCCAGGTCCAAAACAGCCCAAGCAATCAGAAAGGCATCTCCCGGCGTAGGGAGACACGTCGGGGGGGTTGCGTACTTTTCCACATTCCTCTTGACGCGCATTAGAATTTCCAACGCGCCTGTGGATCAGCGCCGGCGTGAGTCTCCGGCGGCGCCCCTGACCCCCCCGAGTGTGTAATCTATACCTTCAGAATAATACGGAGAGGCGGAGACGTTCAGGGGCACAACCCTCTAATCTACTGGACTCACATGGAGCAACCCCCCTGACATCCCGCAACTGATGCCCCACACAAAAAGCCCCCCCCCTCGCTGCTAAGTGAGCAACTTTCAGTCGGCGAAGGAGTCAATAACCACACGGGCGTGTCAGCGTCCAGGCTGCCCCCCGCATAATGAATCAGTCTTTGTCTCCTACATCCCCTACATGTGCTTTCCAAAGGGGGTCAGAGGAGAGAGGGGGCAGCCGTTTTCTGAAAATTGCCTCTTGTCAAAGGCAATCAGATTGACATCAATCACCATTTAGGAGACAGCGGCCCCGCGGCCGGGGAGGGGGGGCCCCCCGGTCTGAAACGAGGTGGCGGGGGGGCCGATCCCTTCGCCCCTTTCGGCTTTTCCATCTCTGTCTTTCTTTTCTTCTGTACTTCTTTCTCAACTCCAATCAGCCCCCCATCACCATTCTGTCATCTCCATCAGTAGCTACCACCCCCCATGGCCCCCCCAACAGACCCTCTCTGAGAGTCTCATATTGCCCCGTGTGAAAAACAAGCCCCATCTCTGTGTGGGAGGAGAATCAATCTCTGGAATCCCTGACGCTCCGATACGAGGGGGGCAGGGGCACATCAGTCTTCCCTTCGGTCACATGCTGCCTTTTCGACTTTGCGCTGAGTCAGGATAAACACTGAAGACAAAAGCAGACCACCCCCCGATCACAGAGCGTTCCTTTTATTGATTCCCACCATAGAACCCCCCCCCCCAGCCCCCCAAGGCAGAGCAGCCGCACATCTGTATCAATCAGTGCGCCGCTACTTTGAGCATCTGCGTTGTCTGTGTGGGGTAACGTTTTAATCAAGCCCCCACCGTACATCAGATTAATGGAGAAATTTGCAAACGGCGGGATTTTGTGCCAACTCAGGAGTTTCGTGTCTCCCCGAGCAACGGGGCGATGGAGAGGACGGGGGGAGACGTTCGAGGTCGTCTCTTCTAAGAAATGACTTTTAATCAGAATTAAAACCGCCCGCCATTCCGGAGATGATTACATCACCCAGGAATCAAGCGCTCATCCATTTCGGGGACGGGGGTGTCGGGAGCACCGGGGGGCGACCAGCCGTCAGGACGGACGCGTCTCAAACGTCTCCCTTTTAGATTCACGTCAAATGTCCCCAACAAAAACTAAATGACGGCCCGATCACAGCCGGGCCCAGTTATATTCAGTACAGCTTACCAGAAGTCCTGCCCCCCCCCCCCTCCGCCCCAGTGTGAGGAAAACAAACAAACAAACAAACGTCCCCATTCCAACGTGGAGGACGGTGAACTCTGATCGGCTGGTCTCTTGCCCCCCCGTTGACATTGTCACAACGCCCGGGGTAATATTGACTGTGAAATATTTCATTTAGTAGTCTTGGGTGGGGGGGCGAGAGGGGTCAGCTTCGAGGCGGCCATCGATGAATCGTGTCACGCTAAGCGGGGCTGACATGCGGCGAGATGAAGGTCTCTTGTCATCCTGTTACCGGGACAACCTGCATATGCTAATGTCCTAGCGTCTTTAGCTAAGGGCGGGTGTGGGGGTCGGACCTGAAGGAGGGGGGGGGGGGGCAGTGGGTTCCCCCCACAGACTCGGTCCGTCCCTGCAGGTGTTTTACCGCCTCGCCGTCAGAGGGAACGAGGTGCAAAGACACTTTTATTGGCGAGAACATCAGTCGAGAGAATTCTCACCAAATACGAAGAGCACCTCGTTTCTCCCAAACTCCAGTGTTGAGAATCACTCGGTTCGATCGGCAAAGGCCCGTCCTCACGCGGGGGGCCGCTGTATCGTGGGATCAGTGGAGTCTAGTGGGATTGATCACCTGACGCCTCTTATTTTCTACACAGAATGAGGCTCCGTCTGTTTAACCAATAAAACAAATAAGCAGGTCAAAAGAAAGGGCGTATGGCAGCTCTTGATCAACCCATTGGATCAATGTTCCTGCTCCTCTTATCAAAATGTCTTTCTAGCCGCCTGTCACACGCCATCGGGCAGCGCCGTGGAAGTGGTGTCACTTTGAAAAGTGTCCCCACGATGATTTATTAACGCTGGAGCCGCCGCTTGTTGAGGTCCTGACGTCAGAAACGAACCCGGCGTCGCTCTTCACTCCGGATGGTGACGAGCGCGGCCCGGGGGGGGCGGGGGTGGGAGGGGGTTTCTGGTGGTCGCCACCCCTTCGCATGCCCGCGCGTCAATGCAATCCCGGCTATCGACACACAATTAGCTTCTCAAGTATTCACACGGGCTATTTAGAGGGCCGTAATTGCACAGAATGGATCTGTGTGCGTTCAATGAATTCATCCCGCGGATCGATGCGTTCGATGGGTCGATGGCGTGTTTGTGCACAATGTGTCCCGTGTGCAAGGAGCCGTGCAACCCAGCTGCTCGCGTTCGGGGCTCCCAACATCCCGTCTACTGGAAGCATCGGGCAGGAAGAGAAGGTGGAGGCTAATTCAACAAGATAAACCCCCCCCCAGCTTCATCATCTCCTCATGGGGGGCTTCGAAGCTTCAGAGAAATTGCCAAAGATTTTAATCTGCAGGGAAAGTGTTCGCTACGCCGTGAGCCTCCGTCCGTCGACACGGGAGCGAAGGAAAGCTTCTTCCCGAGAACATCAGGCCTTCGAAGGGAGGAGGACTCCAATATTCCCATAAAAACACACGAGCTCACTTATAAATATAGAATATGAAATCGTCCCTCTTGAGATGCTGCATTGCCTATATGTAAAAAAACAACAACAACAAACATTTGAATGAACGCTCGGAGGCTTTGGGTTCTGCCCCCCGTCCGCTCCTTTTACCGGTTAATAGAACAGTCCATCTGATCCGGAGGGACCCCCCGTGTTGTGATCAGATGTAGCGAGGCGGACACCTGACACGCCAGCAGCCGTCACTGCGCTCTGTCAGCTGATTGACTCAGATCTGCTGTTCAGATTAATATTTCATCTTTCACTTAATAGAAAAACAGATGTTGCTGCAGCAGTGCACGCTGGGAAATAAGCTGCTGGTGATGCATGCGTTACTTACAGCCAGCTAACTAAATGTAGGATGAAATATGCATCCGACAGATGCCTCACAATCCACTTCCAAAAGCCTATAATGGGATATCGACAGACTTCATTTATGCAGGGCACACTGACCTCATTGGGGGAACTAATAAAACTTTTGGTACATTCAACCGGAAAGACGCCCCGGCTGTATTTCAGTCCTAGGCAGCTCTCTTGGTGCCCTTTAAAGCATTGACCCCTCCACGGAGTGAGGGCCCCCGTGTGATTAATACTGCTAGGCATTTATTGGCACGCAAGGCACTTTTACCGATAGGTCACCTGCTTGACCCCCAGCGCGAGACCGGGGATCGAAGCCGAGTGGACGGGAACCCGCGCGGCTCAGGGAGTAACAACGGGCAAAATACTAAAAGGGCTCTCGAACTCATAACCATCCCCCACACACACACACACACACACACACACACACACATCCTCAGTCTCTATCACATTCACCAAGACCCACCCACACAACACACACAGCCCGGGGCATAAAAGGTTTCTGCGGCCAGAGCACAAACAAACTCATTTGTAACCTGCCATGACACACACACACACACACACACACACACACACACACACACACACACACACGGGGAGAAAAAGGCAAGTAACATTATCCCCGTGTTCAGCTAGATGGATCAGACTGTTTATCAGAGGCTCTCCACCAGCACGCTACAAGACGGATCATAATGTCAGCGATCGACTGCGCGGCGATCGATGCGGGTACCTGGTCGGGTACCTATGGGTGCGATCCGGCGGGGACACCGGTGGCGGCTCAGGTAAATGTCAGGCGCTCCGCTAAGCACCGTGAGTGGACGGAGAGGTGCCTCGCTGACATTAAGCGGTTACATAAAAGTTAACTTGAGTGGGCAAAAGAATCGGTGCTGGATGGTAGAGTGAAAATAAAAAAAAAAAAAGCGCAGTTTGGAAACACTTTGGGTTCCGTTTCAGGTCAAAGCGCTTCTTAAAATAGGAGACAATTTGTCTTACATAAAGCAGGATGGATGGAGCATCAGGAGGAGAATAACCAGCCGAGGAAAATGGAGAACACAACAACATATGCAGGCGCTGGTTTATCAGCAGTAAATAGCCAGAGCCTTGTTCCCCTGCTCCTTAATCATACTGATGCACACACACACACACACATCTTCTTCTCTATCTTCCACCAGCAGTCGGGGGGTTTGGGGGGTTTGGGGGGGGGGGGGCCGCGCATGTTGGCACTTTTTTCCCTCTCTTTCTGCGAGACCAAAGGAAGAGCTGACTGCAACATTTTTCTCCACTTCAAAAAAGTAGCCGGTGTCAAAATGATAAATGAGGGATCACGAGGGAGAGCGTGCATACTTACATCAGACTGCACGCGCCCCCGCCCCCCCCACCCGGCCCCGCCTCCGCCTCCAGCCCCGCCCCCCAGCCCCGCCTCCGGCCTGTCGGTTACGGCCCAGGAGGAGGAGGCGATATGCAAATCGTGACACTGATTGATAATGTGAAGTCACTATCAACGCAAAACAATAACATTTCTAACACAAGGGGGCGCATGACCCGGCACTGGTGGGGAGGGGAGGGGGCTTGTACAGGTATCGGCTGCTAAAAGGTTGATTGCTAATTTGAAGGTGGAGGCGCTCCAAGATGTATGTGAGAAACATCCAAGACCCCCTCACCGCCTCACATCACCCCCCCCCACCACCCCCCCCTCCCACCCCCTCACATCACCCTCCCCCCACCACCCCCCTCACATCACCCTCCCCCCACCACCCCCCTCACACCCTCCTCAGACCCCCCTCCCCCTCCCTTCAGTCGGGATCCTTAAATGTTTTCCTATTAACTATTTAAGTTAATATCTTTTTCAAAGGAAGATGTTTGAAGTCATTGACTTGAGACCCTAAAATGACGTTATCATTATACATTTATAGACACACTATTATTCGACTAATCGGATCCATCGCTGATGAATCGCGAGTCGCAGCATTAAAAAAGTTTAGACTGGAAGTGTAATTCCTGAAGAATTGTTGAGCAAGTTGCTGGTGTACGATTCATCATTGTGATAATAAATGATAATTCAGGACATTCATATCGATGTATTGATCTGTTGCACCGTTTATGCTGAAGCAAACCACAGATTATTGATCAAACGCTGGCGTCAGATCAGTTCGGTATCCGTGTTCTTCCTTTTCAATAAAAATGCATCCGTGTCTTCTGAGCGTGCGTCCGTCTGCCGCGTGATCCCGTTCTTTAGCTTTAGCCGCTAGCGCCAGCGACCCCTCCCACACCTGCAGCGCTACCGTAGCCCTTTCTCCAGATAAAGGGCCCTGCAGAGTCACGGCGCGGCGCCGTGCCGAGCCGGGGATCAATTACAATGTAATTACAGCGGCAGACAGAAATACAAGCGGCCTGCGCTCCGTCTGCACCGACCGCCGACAGCGCCTGAGGGACGGCTGAGAGGAGCACCTGGACGCTGCTGCACGCCGCCAATAACGCACCCCGCTGGGCGAGGCCACCACCCGCCCGTAGCCGTCTGCCGGGGGATGACAAAGGGGCTTCGGATACTGCGGTAGAAGAAAAAGCTTCCCACCTTTTCTCCTCCACCCGAAGGCTCCTCGCTCTCTCTGCGAGGAGCCGTCTGCAGACCCCACAAGGAGGGGCCCATTTCTCCATCTCCAGAGATCAAGGAGCCATGAGGAGCCATGAGGAGCCATGAGGAGGCATGAGGAGGCGGAGGCGGCGGGGAGGAGATCGGCGGGGTCAGAAGCAGGAAGTGGGAGACAGAGCGAGCGAGACAAAGAGATCAGCGATAAGACAGAGAAGTGCACCCGTATCGACTGCTGTCACTTAGGAGCATGTTAAGGAGTGTATTAAGGATTAGAGGGGATTAGTCATATCAGATCACTGGAGGGTTATCGGTGGTCGCAGCTCCACAGCGAGCAGCTCCCGGCCGCTCCGAGCGCCCCCCCCCTAACGCATCGAGCAACAACGAATGAAACGAAACAATGAACATTACGCTCTATTGAAGAAGACCAGAGTGCTGTATATATATTCATCAGGTGGGTGGGCGGTACCCTCTGACCCCCCCACGCCCCCCCGCCGGCCGCCGCCCCACAGTCTTAATGCTAACCTATTAAGTCGGACGATTTATGAGTTTTGGGAAAACAATTAAGCGGCAGATTCTTGATTGAGTGCCTCCTCCCCCCCCCCCGGTGCCTCCGCACTACCAAACTTTAACCCCCCGGAGGGCGGCGGGGGCCCCGCTCCAAATATTACTGCGATTTAAGATGCAAAAACCAACACGCATTAAAAGGGGCTCAGAGCTTATTCCATGCGCGCTTCCACACAAAACCAATTTAGTTTCCATTGATCGCTTTTCAAGCAATTAGATTTCCATTGATGGAAAAAGTAGAGGCTGCTTGTATGAGACGGGGGTCAGCGGTTCGGGGCGCTGTGATTTGCACGTTTATTCAGGCCGTTTGACCACCTCCTCTCACCCTTGACAGATCCCTGGCTCCCCCCTTTGTCCCCCCCCCCCTTCCAGACAACAAATAATTCACCCGCCATGAGAGAAAAAACGCCTGGCGTCAGATTATATATCCGTCTTTATTTCCGATATCGCCTCTTTGTTTCTGCAAACTGGGCTGATTTTGTAAATTGTGGCGTATTGAGCGTTTGAGAGCCTGACCAAGCGAGTCTGATGTAACACATTGGGGGGTAGTGACGTCCCAGCGAGGGGGGGCAGCACTGGACCACAGCCAGGCCCCTGGAACCATTGGTCTGTTCGGCAACCCCCCGTGACCCAACTCAACCAGTGGAACCACCAGAACCCCCCGACCCACCACCTCCACCAGACAGAGACGCCATCAGGAAATAACGCCCCCATATCACCGCGGTCACTGCTCGTCTTTTCCGGAGGAAAAAATAAATAAAAAAGGCTTAATCCCGAAGCGGCACGCGGCTGAGCAGCGATCGCGTATTCAAACGCCGTCTTAGAGGTGAAGGGGTGGCGAGCGGATCCGGGGCTGTAAAATAGGAACACTGAATGCCATTAATGTGAAAGTGGGGAGTAATTCCCACTCCGCTCCCAAAGGAAATCCACCTTTCTCCAGAGCCCGGGGATATTTTGACGAATGCCTTTTTCAACACCAGCAAAGGAGACAAATGTTACATTTAAACAGAAATACTTAATTTCCGCTCCTGGTGACTGGCAGCAGATACCATTAATCAGCGGGGGGCCTTCCACGCTCGGTGAGCCCGCTAAGAACCAGATGATCGCCCCCCTCCACTCAATCCATCAAGTGTGATTGGAGAAAGAAAAGGTTCAAAAATTTTGAGTTGCACCCACGCAGGAAGAGTAATTACCCCGGTGCCAGTCGCTGAGGTGTTCCCGTGACACCTCGACCCTCTGTTTATCATGCGCCAGATTACTCACGGGGGGGGCGGCGGCGTGACAGAACCAGCACCTCCACCTATGTTCGCCTCACTCAGCGCGCCGGAGGAAGACAAACATGACGGACGAGCGTCACCAAACTTTTAACGAGCAAACTCCTGAAAAAAAGGAAACGGAGGCGCCCGCTTCACGTGTGCGGGGGCGCGGCCGGTCCAGGTTGCGAGGAACCGGTACCGCGGCTCCACCCGTAGAGACCAATCCGTCGATTGTCGGCCATTATCGCGCTCTGTTGCACCAGACCGATCGCCGTGGCTGCGGCGGCATTATGCGCTCGCTGCGTTACCGTGATGTGCGCTGGAAGAGGCTTCTCAAAAGGTGCAACGTGCAGCATTTTTTACATTAATGCATCATTGTCAAATTAATTGTGATACATTTGTTTACCTCACTTGTATACAAATGAGACCATTAGCGCCACCGAAAGTCTTTGTGGTCTGCAGAGAAACTTCTCCTCACTGAAGATGATGGATCGATTGATCAGAAGGACCTTTGACTCTCGCTGGGAATCCTCCAAAAAGAAGCCGCTCGCTAATAAATGATGATGTGCAAACGCAGCCCAGCGTGCACTCTAGTTTAAGTACACGGAACCAGCATCCACTCGGGTTTTATGTCCAGTGTCACCAACGGGGGGTTTTTCGTGTCGCTCAGGACATAAATGATGTCAAAGGAAAGTCAACTAGGAGCATTTTTCAGGGCTGGAAACATAAATCAAAATGCATCAGCCAGACTGAACCGCAGGCAGAGTAAGTGGACGTTACCACAACGTTCTGAAATGACGTGCGCGACGCAGCGTAAACCGACGCATTAGCAATAAAGGCAATAAAGGTGTTCGATATCAGCCGGTTCCCAAAAGGCCTCGAGGTGGATAAAGGCTCCTATTATGAGATTTTTTTGGAAAGACGACGAATAAGTAACCACACAATGCAGACGTCAGTAAGTCGATGCTAACGAGCTTTAATGGCCTCCATGCTAATTCGCCTTTGTGTCCCGCTGCACAAATGTGTCTCAGTACCAGGACAAGAAACGGGGACAACAGACCGATGATTCAGCGTCGCCCTAAAAAAACACTGCATGGTTAAATCACGAGCACCAAAACTTTATTTTCCCGCTTCTAGCTGCGACCAGCAGCTCTTTGGCTCAGTGGGCGACAATGACGCAGTGGGAAACGTATCAGGGAGGTGGAGCTTGTGGAGGGGCGTGGCAGAGGGCGTGGCCTGCAGCAAATAGCTGCTGGACTTCTAGCAGGTTCACATATTAAGGCCCAAACGGATGAACCGTGTTTCGGGGGGGTTCCTGTGGGAGGGGGGGGCAACGTCGGCCCCAGCAGAGTCAGTGGGCCGGCCAATCCACACCAACGCTAACCCCGAGGCCACGCCCCCTCATATCAAGCGATTTGATCCATTTTCTACAGAAATAAAGAGCAACAAATTCTTGTTTTTTTGGCAAATGAGAGATGAAAGACAACGAGCGGAGCGGCGAGTCTCCCGCTGCGGTTTCTGCTAAACACACAGATCCCATCAAGAGGAAGCGGGATGTTTTATTGATGTGAGAATGCACGCATGCGGCGAGGTTAACCGGGTTTACCACGGGAAACGAAAAACTGACGAGGATGCTTTTTAAAACCCGAAAGACGAACAAACTGGCGAGCGGCATGTGAAAGGGGGAAGGGGCGGAGGCAATAACAGTAAAGCAAACAGGCTGCTGCCTTTTGCACCGCTGCTCCTCGCCCTCCCCGGCGATACAGAGATAACGGCTTAATTCCAACCTCAGCACTTTCTCCGCTCTGTCCGACGCGCTCACCGCATCGATGTATCAATGCACCGCCATGCTAGTCACTCTCCACTGCGACAACTAACACACCCCCCCCCCCCGGCACACGATGGCTTCTGGTTTGTTTTCTCAGCGAGCGGGTCACGGGGCCACGCTTCTGATCCAATCCCCCCTGCCCGACCACACTGGCACCAGGGATTTTGCTGCAGAGGCTCTTCCCTCTGCAAAGCCCCCACCGACCCCGCCGCCCCACCACCACCCCCTTATTCACTTTGAAAAGCAGGTGCTGCTTCAACTGTGTAAATGACAGACGTCAAGCAAAAAGCTGGAGCTTGTTTGTGTGAAGATCTGCAGTGACAGAGAGGTTTTAATGATTCATTATTATATCTATGATGATATTATTATTTGCATTAAGGAGCAGGCTGCATCGCTATTAACCGTGACGTACGCCGGACGCCGAGGCCCCCGGAGGTCCCACCTGGTTGGCGGGGGGTCGCGGGGGGGGGGAAACCGGCGCATGGCCTCCCTCCCTGGGAGGGGGGCGTGGGGGAAACCATGAGCGAGACGCTTATAACGAAATAAAAAATGTGCTCACAGCTCGGTGGAGTCGCTCCTCAGGGCGCCGCTTTATACACCTTTCTATTATTGTTCCCCATTATTATGTCTTTATTCTTTTATTTTATTGTTTTATTATTTCTTTGTTCTATTATTTCTTGATTTCAATATTGTATTTCTGTATTTCTATATTATTTTTATAATTTCTTTATTGTATAATTTCTTTATTTGATCATTCCTCTCACAACTTAAAAATAACACCCCCATCCTACACTTCCACATCGAGGGGGGGGGCACGTGCAGCCATGTGCCGTATGGGTGGAGATGAGATGATCTTTTTTATCGTGTGGTATGAAGGCTCTTCACCCCCTTTGTTCATATACACATTCATCCTGTCTAAAATCTGCGCCCTGCGCTCCCCAGGCCTGACGCTTTATCGTGTTTTGGCTTTATTTGAGGACGTAGCCTGCAGTCGGCCACGACGGAATGGGAGGGGGGGGGGGGGGGGGGGGGGGGGGGGGTCTTTCTAATCGAGCCCCTCTCTCCTTACTTCCATTTCTCAAAGTGAAAAATCCTTGCAATCTTCACGCGATACGCGGCGAGTCGTCCTCGCGCCCCCCCGAGGGTCATTTGGGCACGCGTGGAGCATGCGTTTTTACAAGTGGGGGGGGCAGTCGGGGGGCAGTCTACGGGGTCCACGCTAGTCCACTGGAAGGGTTCAATTAGACCCGTGATCACATTGGTAACAACAAGAGGCCGCTTTGCCGCTCATTCATTATTCAGTTTGGGATATCAGTAGTCAACAAGCGATGCTACCCCACAGCCCCCCCCCCCCCCCACATCCCCCCCCCCCCCCTCCTCCGGCGAGTTTGGGAGGCGAATGGTGAAAAAGTGGAGCCGGGGGGACCGATGGAGAAGTTGATGTATGATCCCTGGTGGCTGAGCTCGTCTGCGTGGAGTCGGGCAGGTGATTCAGAGGCGCCGGCTCTTTAAACAGCGTAATGAGGCAGAGAGGACGCTGCTGCCCCCCCCCGACCCCCGCGCCAACCCCCGCCACGTAAACCCCTCCTCCTTCTCCTTCACATCACGTTGGGAAACAGATTTGTCGCAGATGTTTTTTTTACTGAAGTTTGAAGACTCGAGTTTCGGCCATTTCTATGTAACTCAAAAAGGAAGTTCCCATATTTGGAAGGGGGAGGAGTAACCTGCAGCAGAGACCTGTCAATCACAGTGAGCCCCGCCCTAACGCATCGAGCAACAACGAATGAAACGAAACAATGAACATTACGCTCTATTGAAGAAGACCAGAGTGCTGTATATATATATTCATCAGGTGGGTGGGCGGTACCCTCTGACCCCCCCACGCCCCCCCGCCGCACCGCGGCCGTCCAGCCGTCCTACCAGGTGAGGTGGTGAAGTTAGTGTGGACGACATTGTGCTCAATCACAACCTTTTTCGTTTGTTTTGCTTGTTTTCTTTCTTCATGAAATATTAAATCATGACTTTATTCTCATTAAATTACAAATGAACCTTGTGTGGGGATGTTGTGAATGACACGTGTGAGCTGTCAGAGTCCAGAGGGATACAGATTATATTCTAAAAAGAAATGAAAGTTGGTGTGGAGAGGAATATTTTAACGGTTTACTTCCCCCCGAAGCAAAAACACGACTAAAAATAACTTTTCACATCTTCGATGGTCTTCATCTCTCTCTCTCTCTACCTGCGTCTCCGTCTCTCTGCTGGAGGAAGAAACAAAGATGGGGGGGTTGAAGAGGAGCTTCCTGCGCGCCGTTTCATCGCTGCTGATAATATATAAACGCACACACGGATGCTGCTCGTAAACCAATAAACACATACATCAATTTCAAAATCCAACACATTTGAATTTCAAATGCAGCTGCGCCTCTTTTTTTTTTTTACGATATGTCTCATTTCTCTGGTGAAGATATAAAAAGGGCTGAGGGGGGTATGGAATTTCAGATTATGTATGTGATTTTGTGTGTTTAAATCAAGAAGGTGGGGGCATGTAGCCCCGGGCTTGCTGCTGGTGACAGTTCCAGTGCTTCTAGACCCCCCCCCCACCTCTCCACCCCCCCTTACTTTCCAACGAGAGTCCGGGCTGTGATGCAAGGTGTAGGCCTCTGGCCGAGGTTGAATTAAATAGTCTCCCCCTCCCTCTCTTTCCTGTGCGCTCTCTCTCCTTTTTTTCCGCGGCGTTTAAAATCAATTCATTCGGTGGACTGCTGACGCAGGCGGCCCAGAGAGCCCAGGATTTATGGCTCCCTCTAATGGGCGCGCTCTGCAGCAAAGCCCTGCCGTCAGCACAATCCCGCCAGCCAGCCGTCCACGCGCTGCCTCACTCCGTCCCGCTTTTAAAGACACAGGCGCCCCCCCTCCTCCCCCTCCTCCCCTCCTCCTCCCCCCTTTTGCCTCATCACCTCGGAAACAAACCACAAAAGAAGTGTTGGAAACCTGGAGGATTGTCGAGGTGAAGGGGGAGTGGTGCTCTACACTACCCCGCTTCCTCGCCTTGTCATCTCCCGACAGCGAGGCAAATGCTTCTTACTCCTCTCGGCGCGTGTTTACTTCGTTGGGGCTTTTTCCCGTTCGGAGACAAAGCGTCTTTATTGAGTTAAAACTCAAACCGGATGCAGTTTGCGTCGTTGCGGCTGGAAACTTGGAGCTCGATGTTTCCTTATGATTATCAAAAAGGTGTCGGCGTGTAACGTCTCTTTCCATTAGCTTGGTCTTTGGAGTGTATGTATTCATATATTCATGTATTCATAACCGTCTAGTGTCACTGGACACGATTTATGGCACAAAAAGAAGAAACGTAATTGAAAACCCGCCTTTGAAGCCCGTTAGTGTAAAACGACAGGACGCAGAAAGCTGCTCGTGTTAACCTGTTTTTATTGTTTCCATGACGACGCTCGCGTACATCCAGGAGGAGACGCCCCGCCGCCGCCGCCCCCGTGGAACGCCTGCGACGTACGTCCATATTCCAGCTCCACTCTGCGGCTTGTCGGGGCATCACAGCCCCCCCCGCCCAAAAAAATTAGCCGTGCATTACAGCAAAGCTCCGGCTCCCCACAAACTTAACCATAACTGACCATTCGCCGTGGCTTCATTATAAAGCCATGCATGTGAAATCAAGTCACGGTCCCCGGCCGTCACATCCAATTTCAAACTACAACCCCGACCCCTTCGAGGATCTCCATCTTTCTCTCTTACTTAAGTTCATCCTCCTCCTTGTTTGATGGAATATGATGTGATGGGGAGTAGAAGTAGATTACACACCTTGTTAGTGGAGCGTTTCATATTTGATTCGGCGCTGCTCTCCTCCATGATTCAGAGCGCGGCCTTGTTCTCCGGCCTATTTGTTTAATAAGCTCTGCTACATCAATGGGCCTTTTAAGTGAACATGCACCCCCCTACCCCGCAGCAGAGGCAAAGATCAATACCCGTACCTGTAAAAAATAAAGGGCCAAGGATTTTCTTAAGGAACAAGAGGCGAAGAAATCCAGCAAACAGGAAGCGGCTTTTATGTGCCCACCTGGGGGGGCGGAGCTACAGGTCGGCTTGAAATAAAGCTCCGGTGTCTCGATCACGAGAGGCCGCGTTATGCTAATGATGTCATGCAAACACAACGAAGAAAAGAAAAGAGTCGGGGGGGGCAAATGAATTCATTGTAATCCTCAACTCGCTGATGGAGGACTTCTCCTGTAAACGCTCAGATATGGGAATAATAATACCGGGTCATATTGCCTTTAAATGAAAATAATCCCCCCCCCCCCCATTGAAAGGAACACAGTGGGTGCGAGCGGGAGATGTAATGCTGCGCTTGAGGAATGTAATTATCACTTAGCGAGTCCGTGAGCCGTGTTTGACAGCAGCCGAGCTGCGTGAAAAACTCATTTTCATTTTTCTTATTATATCGTGATTATATAAACATTCCTAACCAGTGGCCGCGGCAGCGGCAAATTATTGCAAATTAGCCCCATATTGCCGGTTTTTAGCGGCGGCGAATGAAGAAGCACCAGAAGTGCAGAGTTTGCTCCATAAATCAGGCGAACGCTGCACCTGAACGCAGAGAGCCCACTTCGCCACATCACAACACGCCCAGTGCTCCTCTCGCCTTCTCCATCCTCGCCGTTCTCCTCCACGCCCGCCGCCAGTGCGCCGCTCCAATGGCTGGTGACGGGGGGGACATAACACCCACCAGCTCTGGGTGGGGGCACGGGAGGTCCGTCATTAGCGAGCCGCAGTGGTGATCACGGCAATAATACAGAACTATAACGGAGCAATTAGACTAATGGAAAACGTCCCCATTCCTCCCGGTGTGCTGCAGCCCCCCCCGGAGATGAGGCTGGAGAAGTGAAGTGGAGAGGAGGTAATGGCGGAGGCCCATTGATCCTCACCGCCACCTGCTATACGGCGCCGCAGAGGATGGCGGGGGGCAGAGGACTGCGTCTGGGGAGAGATCGGGCGCTCCGGCATATGGATAAGAGTCTCTCGCTAGCGTCCTGCTACTCAACCAGCACACATTAGCACAATATGGCCGAACAGGGGGAGGGCGGGGGGGGGGGCGAGGGAGAAGGCGGGAGGCCGACTGCTTTACCCCAAAGCTCCGTCGCCACACAGCAACCCGGGAGCAACAAAGAGCCACACGTAGCGCGGACAAGAGGGGGCTAAAGGCGCTGACCTGACCAGCTGGGGGTCTCCATGTACGGGTGACGCCGGTGGGCCGAGGCGGGGGGCGGCGGCGCTCCACTCGACTGCTCACTGCCACGCAGGAGCCGAAGAACCCTGCAGGCGGACAGAAGGAAGGACGTGTTACAACGAGAACGCATGCAGGTGTGTAATGGTACATGTGTGTAAGCGTGTAATACCACAACATGCCAGACGCTGAGTTCATGAACTCACCTAAAACACTAATGCTAAGCAAGTAAAGGTCATCCATGTAAAGTCCTATTGGCGTGTAGTAAACGTGTTATCAGCTGAAGGCGCTTCATGTAAACGTTCTAAATCTGCAGTAAAAATGTTCACTTTCAGGGTTTCATGATTTGTGATTAATATTGTCAATTTGTTGATCTTGTATCCAGTTGGTGAGTTTTTTTTTTTCTTAATCTATAAGATCTTCACTCGTTTCTCTAAAGAGAACTAACATAAAACATTCGGCTTTGTCAACATTCATTTGAGCCGAGAGGCTTTAAAATGTAATAAGAGTTTATTTCACAAACATCTGGAGATAGTGGATGAAAAACATCTGACAAGCAATAAATGTATTGAGAACAACATTTCCTTCTGATGGACGAGAAGAATCAGAACACTTGTGTAAGTGTAAATTCTGCTGCTGGACTGAAGAATTCTGTTCTGATTCATTTTAGAAAGATTTTGCGTTCCAATGATTATGAAATATTACTGTGCATAATAATGCAACTCTGTGAAGTAGCAGATACAAACTCTTACTTTGAAATCCAGCTGAAAACACTGAACATCACAATCTGTGTTTTCAAAACATGGAAACGAAACGTTTGTTCAAAGTCACGGACACGGTTAGCCTAGCTTAGCATAAAGACAGGAAGTTGACTCACACACACACACACACCATCTTGCCCCCCCAGATGTAAATGTGGACAGGTGTTGTTGCGTAACGACATCATCCGGTGACTTTAGTGAGT
The DNA here is from genome assembly GCA_014132575.2 of Gasterosteus nipponicus. Classification (NCBI taxonomy): domain Eukaryota; kingdom Metazoa; phylum Chordata; class Actinopteri; order Perciformes; family Gasterosteidae; genus Gasterosteus; species Gasterosteus nipponicus. Next base: position 894,124 of record BMAF01000014.1, read on the forward strand.
GATTGAGTGCTGGATTGTGTCTGAATGGATGTCTCGTCGTGGGACCCCCCCCCTCAGACCCCCTCGTACAGCGGCCGCCTTTTTCCGTTTTCTTTTTTTTCTGCTGACTCGTGCGTGCTGGCCGGGGGCCCAGGAGCCCGAGCGGTGAACCGCAGAGGAGACGCATTGATTTCATCCCAGCAGAAGCCCCCCCCCCCCCCGCCCTGCACCTGATTAAGCATTCACAGGGGCGGGGGGGTGGAGGGGGTTTGGTCGGGGAGCCGTGCCAACACAATTTGTCATTTATCAAAAGTAATTAAAAGCAATTTCTTTTCTCTTGTTGATTGGGAATTGACTAATTGTTGAGTCTGTGAAAACGGGGAATAAATAAAACAGGAGGATGAATTTTACATAAACTCGGAGGAAAACATAAACGCTGTAAAATGAGGGCCAGACATCTGGCTGTGTGATTCCTCTCTACGTGATTACGGCCGCACAAAGCAACACAGTTGTTTAGCGCATCCCGATATACACAACCCATACCGCTAAATAATATATTAGAAACAGCGTATTGACTCGCCCACTTAAAAGGCTGTTTGCACTTCATGTGTGAACACAAGAGTGGGAGGAAACACAAACACGGGTCGGTCACGTTAACACAAAGAGGGAAACACAAACACGGGTCGGTCACGTTAACACAAAGAGGGAAACACAAACACGGGTCGGTCACGTTAACACAAAGAGGGAAACACAAACACGGGTCGGTCACGTTAACACAAAAAGGGAAACACGGGTCGGTCACGTTAACACAAAGAGGGAAACACAAACACGGGTTAACACAAAGAGGGAAACACAAACACGGGTCGGTCACGCAACACAAAGAGGGAAACACAAACACGGGTCGGTCACAAAGTCACGTTAACACAAAGAGGGAAACACAAACACGGTCGGTCACGTTAACACAAAGAGGGAAACACAAACACGGTCGGTCACGTTAACACAAAGAGGGAAACACAAACACGGGTCGGTCACGTTAACACAAAGAGGGAAACACAAACACGGGTCGGTCACGTTAACACAAGAGGGAAACACAAACACGGGTCGGTCACGTTAACACAAAGAGGGAAACACAAACACGGGTCGGTCACGTTAACACAAAGAGGGAAACACAAACACGGTCGGTCACGTTAACACAAAGAGGGAAACACAAACACGGGTCGGTCACGTTAACACAAAGAGGGAAACACAAACACGGGTCGGTCACGTTAACACAAAGAGGGAAACACAAACACGGGTCACGTTAACACAAAGAGGGAAACACAAACACGGGTCGGTCACGTTAACACAAAGAGGGAAACACAAACACGGGTTAACACAAAGAGGGAAACACAAAACACGGGTCGGGTCACGTTTACGTTAACACAAAAAGGGAAACACAAACACGGGTCAACGTTAACACAAAGAGGGAAACACAAACACGGGTCGGTCACGTTAACACAAAGAGGGAAACACAAACACGGGTCGGTCACGTTAACACAAAGGGTTAACACAAAAAGGGAAACACGGGTCGGTCACGTTAACACAAAGAGGGAAACACAAACACGGGTCGGTCACGTTAACACAAAGAGGGAAACACGGGTCGGTCACGTTAACACAAAGAGGGAAACACAAACACGGGTCGGTCACGCGTTAACACAAAGAGGGAAACACAAACACGGGTCGGTCACGTTAACACAAAGAGGGAAACACAAACACGGTGGTCGTCACGTTAACACAAAGGGGAAACACAAACACGGGTTACGTTAACACAAAGAGGGAAACACAAACACGGGTCGGTCACGTTAACACAAAGAGTCGGTCACGTTAACACAAAAGGGAAACACGGGTCGGTCACGTTAACACAAAGAGGGAAACACAAACACGGGTCGGTCACGCGTTAACACAAAGAGGGAAACACAAACACGGGTCGGACGCAACACAAAAAGGGAAACACAAACACGGTCGGTCACGTTAACACAAAAAGGGAAACACAAACACGGGTCGGTCACGTTAACACAAAGAGGGAAACACAAACACGGGTCGGTCACGCTAACACAAAGAGGGAAACACAAACACGGGTCGGTCACGTTAACACAAAAAGGGAAACACAAACACGGGGTCGGTCACGTTAACACAAAAGGGAAACACGGGTCGGTCACGTTAACACAAAGAGGGAAACACAAACACGGGTCGGTCACGTTAACACAAAGAGGGAAACACAAACACGGGACTGCAGTCACGTTAACACAAAGGGAAACACAAACACGGGTCGGTCACGTTAACACAAAGAGGGAAACACGGGTCGGTCACGTTAACACAAAGAGGGAAACACAAACACGGGTCGGTCACGTTAACACAAAAAGGGAAACACAAACACAAAGGTCGGTCACGTTAACACAAGGGAAACACAAACACAAACATCGGTCGGTCACGTTAACACAAAGAGGGAAACACAAACACGGGTCGGTCACGTTAACACAAAGAGGGAAACACAAACACGGGTCGGTCACGTTAACACAAAAAGGGAAACACAAACACGGGTCGGTCACGTTAACACAAAAAGGGAAACACAAAACACGGAGGTCACGCAGGGTCACGTTAACAAAAGGGAAACACAAACACGGGTCGGTCACGTTAACACAAAGAGGGAAACACAAACACAGGTCGGTCACGTAACACAAAGAGGGAAACACAAACACAGGTCGGTCACGTTCACAAAGGGAAACACAAACACGGTCGGGTCACGTTAACACAAAGCACAAACACGGGTCGGTCACGTTAACACAAAGAGGGAAACACAAACACGGGTCGGTCACGTTAACACAAAAAGGGAAACACAAACACGGGTCGGTCACGTTAACACAAAAAGGGAAACACGGGTCGGTCACGTTAACACAAAGAGGGAAACACAAACACGGGTCGGTCACGTTAACACAAAGAGGGAAACACAAACACGGGTCGGTCACGTTAACACAAAGAGGGAAACACAAACACGGGTCGGTCACGTTAACACAAAGAGGGAAACACAAACACAGGTCGGTCACGTTGGTCACAAAGAGGGAAACACAAACACGGGTTCACGTTAACACAAAGCAGGGAAACACAAACACGGGTCCGGTGTTAACACAAAGAGGGAAACACAAACACGGGTCGGTCACGTTAACACAAAGGGCCACGTTAACACAAAGAAACACAAACACGGGTCGGTCACGTTAACACAAAGAGGGAAACAAACGGGTCGGTCACGTTAACACAAAGAGGGAAACACAAACACGGTTCATTCCAGCAAAGTGAAAACAAAAAGGGACAAACACGGGTCGGTCACGTTGACACAAAGAGGGAAACACAAACACGGGGTCGGTCACGTTAACACAAAGAGGGAAACACACGGTCGTCACGCTGAGGGAAACACGGGTGGGTTAACACAAAAAGGGAAACACTGGGGTCGGTCACGTTGACACAAAAGGGAAACACAAACACGGAAAAAGGGAAACACACACACTACAGAGAACAGGAGGAGGAGGGGAGGAAGGAGGAGGAGGAGGAGGAGGAGGAGGAGGAGGAGGAGGAGGAGGAGGAAGAGGAGGAGGAGGGACGCCAGAGGAGTCGTTTAAACTTCCCACCACTTTGTAAATAACGTGAGCAGCTCACACACCTGGCGCGGCGCTGAGCGCATGAACACGGGGAGATAGAAAGATATATTTTTCTCGCCAACAATTTATTTTGTGCAAACAAATGGAGCCGCTGCTCCAACGAGAGGATTAGAATTTCCCTTTGAAGGCTGCAGATGGACAAGCAGCGCCATCACTGCCTGGGAACACAGAAATAATTGGGCAGCAGCGGGAGAAGCCCGGCCCACATTGCGGCTCCGCCGAGGCCCACCGCCTGCTCCCAATCTCCGATTCAGCCGCTCGCCCTCCTGCCTTTTGTTTACATTTGGGTTCATCACACATGGAAAAAGCAGACGCCCCCGTTTACCTCGTCCCGTGTTCCACGATGTACGGTTATTAGCGTTCTAATTAGGCCCCGCCCCTCCAATCCCTCGCCCCGCAGAGGTGATGTATGTCTGAACGACACTCCCGAGTGGCCCGGAGAGAAGAGACGAATTATGAATTTATGTGCAATAACGCACCTTCTCCCGGGAGCCGCCTGGCAACGGGGCGGACGGGGGGGGTTGTCATGGTTTGTCTATACACAGGGATTTATTCCAGCTCAGTGAGCATGTGTTATTATAGACTGTCTTTGTTCGACACGCGTTTGGAAGCAGAAAAGTTGACTAATCAGCGCTCACTAGCAGCAGAACAGATGTAGCTGGGTGGGGGAGGGAGGGGGGGGGGGGCTTAGGGGGGTGACAAGAACAAGCATGAAAAAAATATGGGCGAGAGACGGAGGCAAACTACCTCTGGCCGGCGCTTCTTATTCTTCTTGAGAGAGGCTGTAGGTGTGACAGCTTTAGAGGGGTGAAATAATGCCGGGGCGAGCCTGGAGGAGCCCCCTCAGAGGGGCTGAGAGGGTCCCGTACCGCCTCGAGCAATGAGTGTTCTTCAAGGCTTTTCCTCAGAGCACTTTTACAAGAGCACAAATCAGGTGTGAGGAAGCCGGAGTCGGCGGGCAGAGGGGGCATCGTTTACGTTTCACAGTGAGGAAAATAAGCTCTCACTTTCAAACGTTTACGGCGGGCTCAAATATCTGATGATACCTTTCATAGCTTTTAATCTTTAATGTGAGAAATTAATCATCCCATTCATTATTTTAATAGCTGTCATTTTTCTCTCCCCAAAGTGATGATTTATAACCATTAAGCCCATGCGTGGGCTTGTGTGAGAGGGATTTATCGTAATGTTTGCACCAGGTAGCCTCCAACCATATTTCATTACCCTGACAAGCCATTAAAATGCCCTGATGATTAAACAACAGCTCTGAGGTCAGTTTGAAGGCCTTGTTTCTTTACCCGGGCGGGAGCGAGCAGCGCAGGCGGGAAACCGACAGCCTGACAAAGCCCTTAACCCCCCCTCCCCCGGTTCCCTCCAGACGGAGAAGACCTCTCATCTTCTTATCTCCATTCATCTCTACCCTCGTATCCTCTTATCTCTATTCACCTCTACTCTCATATCCTCTTATCTCTATTCACCTCTACTCTCATATCCTCTTATCTCCATTCATCTCTACCCTCGTATTTTCTTATCTCTATTCACCTCTACTCTCATATCCTCGTATCTCTATTCACATCTACTCTCATATCCTCTTATCTCTATTCATCTCTACTCTCATATCCTCTTATCTCTATTCACCTCTACTCTCATATCCTCTTATCTCTATTCATCTCTACCCTCGTATTTTCTTATCTCTATTCACCTCTACTCTCATATCCTCTTATCTCTATTCACCTCTACCCTTGTATCCTCTTATCTCTATTCACCTCTACTCTCATATCCTCTTATCTCCATTCACCTCTACCCCCCGTATCCTTTTATCTCTATTCACCTCTACTCTCATATCCTCTTATTTCCATTCACCTCTACCCTCGTATCCTCTTATCTCTATTCATCTCTACCCTCGTATCCTCTTATCTCCATTCATCTCTACCCTCGTATCCTCTTATCTCTATTCACCTCTACTCTCATATCCTCTTATTTCCATTCATCTCTACCCTCGTATCCTCTTATCTCCATTCACCTCCATCCTCGTATCCTTTTATCTCCATTCACCTCTACCCTTGTATCCTTTTATCTCTATTCATCTCCACCCTCATATCCTCTTATCTCCATTCATCTCTACCCTTGTATCATCTTATCTCTATTCCTCAGTGGACCAGGTTTCCTGTTGTGCCATTCATCCCTCTGGTGTTCGACACTCCTCTACTTCTATTTTCGTTATTGATTTCCGGTTCCTCAGGGTCCCGCCCCCAAACACCCACCTTTAACATCCGATTTTTCATTGAAAAAATAACCGGAAACCTGTGGCTGAAAAACCAAAACATTTCATTCAACTAGCAGCATTCTAACCGTCATCAATCAGAATATGCACATCTGGCCCTGGATGGAGATGGCTAACGCAGGTTAAAGTTACAACCTGGAGGATCTCGGCTCGCTTGTCTGTAGCTGCACAGACATGGCGGTCCGGATCGGACTTTCCAGAGAGCGTCGTCAGCGCTTTCATCTCCGGGAATGTCAGTGACTGGTAACACTACAAATGCAGGTTCTTCTTGCATCAGTGGGCCCTGAGATCCGCTGTGTTGCCTCATTTGGCAAAAGATGGAGACTTAACAGACATTTATTTGAATTAAAGTCTTATTACTTTAATGAGAAAAATGGGGAAGTTCATTGATTTTTTTTGGTGTTCTATAAGTACAGAAGAGAAGGCTAATTATATACGTTCTACTGCATGCTTCCAGAGCGTAGAATCGAGTTTGGACCAAACTACCATGTTTTACTGCTGTAATTCATCCTGCTCAATTGAATTTTTGCCTCTTCTGCCCCCGGTAATCTTCCTGTATTGCTTTTCAACGTCCGTGAATCACGGCAGTCGTCGAGAGAGAAAACCTTTTTGTCTGATTCCAGCGCGGACGAGTTCCAGAAACCTGACATTTGCCTTTCATGTTTTTTTTGGGACAGTTGTTGGAGGGAAACGTTCATTTCATCTGCACCTGTTGTTTTGCACAGAAAGATGACACGCCGGCCTTTGGCCAGTCTTCCTGAGGGGACGACACGAGCGATGGTGGCCAGAATGTTGGGGAGGAGTGAAGAGCTCTGCGGGGCGCTGGAGACAGATGTTGGGAGAAACAGCAGCCTGCGACACAAAATGGATTCGCTGATTGAACAGCAGGCCGGGGAGCTGGGGGAGGATTTAGCTCCCCTGCATGTATGTTCACGTCTAATGTCCTGAGTCCGATGGGCCGGATTGATCACCGATGCCAGACCTGACGCTGACTGACAGCGCCTGTAATTGCCGTGTTTGCTTTGGGGAGAAGAGCAAGCTAACGTCACCCGCGGGTCCGAGCTCTGGATCTTACATCATGGCGCACGACGCCTGCCGGGCGGATGCGTGGATCGATGCGTTTAGGGCCGTCGCGTGGCGCGCTGCTGTCGGCTAAAGCGCTGCTGTCATCACTCACTAATGTTCAGGTTCATTTTTCATTATAGGGCTAGCACATTAGCTCACTCCTTCCAACTGCACTCCGGGAAATGAAACAAAAGAGGGAAGGAAAGGAGGGAAGGAAAGGAGGGTGTTACGCGTTAAGACTTGACCATCCTACAGGTACATTCCTCCCGTCCCAGGAGTTACGTTTCAGGCCGACACGCTTCGCTCGCTGAGCCAAAACCGCCTCAAGAGACTCAACGTTTCAATCCGGAAGCATATCCAGGCAGCTCATTACAACTATTTCCTGTTTGTTGTTTGATCCAAACTAATGTAACTTATTAAATGAACCCATATTGACAAACATAAATAAATATGGAAATACTCAACTATTATGTCAGAAAACTGAGACTTCCAAAATACCCCCCCCCCAAAAAAAAAAAAAAAATGGTACAAAGCGTACAGCTAGAATAAATAAACAAATGAAAGCGAGCGAAGATTATTAAACAGCAGCGTGATTTTCATCGTATTTTTGTATTTTCTATTTATCGTCTAAAGTCTCGGGTTTGTTGTGCGCACACACACACACACACACACACACACACACGAATAAATAAAAAAGTGCCAATTTCTAAGAGCAAATACAGTGATGAATGGAGATAATGACCCTTCTTCACTTCACGCCGACCACACAAACGGTATTTAGCGTCCAGCTGTACTTTTGGATGCGAGAGGACGAAGAAGCAAAAAGGTACTTGCAATTCAGAATATTTTTTTTCTGCAACTGAGCAAGTTTCCCGTCTGCGAGCGAGGCACATTAAGTCCCAGCTGGTCAGACGCGAGCTCCTGATGCTCGCTTTGCACATGAAACAAACTGGTGCTGGAATGAAAGCTGTGGAATCCGACTGCTACGAGACTCTATTAAAAATACATGTTCAGATGAATCCTGGCGGGGATGACAAGTTCTACCACACCCTTCTTCTAACTTTTAATGTACTCAGCCGCCACTTGAAAGGGGAAATTAAATATTCAGGCTATTATCCAAGCAATTCACAATATTATCCAAGCAGAGGTTATTTATATAGTACAGTAATAATTACGTTGTATGAGCCACTTCTCCTTTATAAGCCAACACAATGATCAAGAAGCGGCTGGTTTGTAGTTTTGCAACCTAATTTATACGTTTTTACTGCAGCAAAGCCGACGCGATTATGTAGATTTATTGTAGCGCTGGATATTGTAAATGTAAATAGATTTATAATTTACGACTGCAGGGAAATAGATCATTCTCTTAATACGTTGTATGTGCTGAACCTTTTGGCAGAGGCCAGTGCAGACTCAACATAATCGAGTGCATCCGTATGAAGCCCGCAACAAACAGGGGACTTATTACGTGGCGGCGAATCCGCTGGCGCCTAACCCCCGAGCACCAGTGTTTACCCGGCGCCGGCCGGTAAACACTCGCCGCGTGACATTTCCCGAGGAGGTTAGTGTGCTGAGAGAGCGGCGAGTGGACGAGGAGGCTCCGATGAATCTGTCTGACAAATGCTCCTGGAGTACGTGTTGTCGACTGAGCCGCGGCGAGGCCCCGGACGGGGGATTTGAGTGCGAGGGAAGCCAGAGCGAAGCTCGCCAGATCACTAATTGCACAATTTAAAAAACCAGAGTCCCTGGCAGCCTGTCATTTGAAATGGAGAGAAGAGCCATTGCCTAATCAGCGGGCTCACCACAGATCTCCCTCCCTCCCTGCGACCTCAACGCCCGCACTCATCAGCCGGAGGAAGGCGCCGGGGCGAATGGGCCGCGGAGTTGACGTTGCCGCGGCGACGGCGGCTTCGCGTTCCCGGTTAATTCCCCTGAAGGGATCGGACGTCTTTGGATTCATTTGCCGTCTGACACGGACGGGGATGTTCATCCCCGAGCACAATCTTCTCCACAGCTTCTGTAATCTCCCCAAAAACTATGATCCTACTAGTTTATTCAAAGTCCATCTCATTCCAGAGCGATTTCCCCTCATCGATAGCTCGTTGATTTAAGAGCCATTAATAACGTTTAATGGCAACATTAGAGAAAGCAGCCAGAGTCCGACACATTTTCGGAGCGTTCAACCTAAAAAAGCCGCCCAGTGTTGCCTCATCTTCGCTAATGAAGAGCAGAATGATCCGAACCGAGGGAGCCAACCAACATGGCCGCCGTCAGCGCGCTTTAGCAGACAGTGCAGAAGGTGCACAGGGGGGGTGCACACGTGCTCATTACAGCCACAAACACGGGATTCCTTTACGGACGGACAGAAAGCAAACTGACAACGAGGAGACAACCTGAAGCTTCCAGTGACCCGGAGAGAAGAAAGAGAACTTGTGCATCTTTACACTCCACAAGCAGCAGCGAGGAACGACTTTTAATTAAATGGTGGTTTTAATCCGCCTGGAAAAAGAGCCACAATAAGAGCGGCATCACTCCGCCTCGGTGACGTGTAGTGAAACGCATGTTTCACTGCCAGCAGGACGAACTACGTCCTCCACTTCCTGTTAAAGACGCGGCTTCACGCGACTCTCCACGGCGAGCCGGACGGGCGGGAAACGCCATCACAACGCCGTTCACACACACACACACGCACGCACACGCAGCTGCACAAGAAGGAAAAAACCCTGCAGTCAAGCAACATCCGTCTGATGGGGCTCCTCCGATGGGCCACTGGGGGCCATGAATTAAAAAGTCAATGTGTAAAACCATAGAGGCCATTTTGAAAGAGCGTTCCATCAGTGGGATCATACTAACATGATGGAGGGCAGATTGGGAGCGCATTGATTTCCCCCCAACATGTTAATTAATTGATCAACAAAAACAGATGGAGGGGGGGGGCACTTGAGGGGGGAGGAGCTGGCTTTAGGGCAACAGGGGGGGATGTAAGAGGGGCGAGGGGGCAGGGGGTGTTGGCGGCGACCTGCACATCGGTCGCTGCCCCCAACACTTCAGAGTTGTGACTTGGGGGGTTGAAATTAGAATGCAGCCTGGGAGAGAAAGATGAAGTAATATGTTGCCACACAGAGACCCTTATGAGTGTGAGAGCAGAGACTCCCCCGTTCTGCAGACTACAGACACATAGCCTGGGGGGGGGGCATCCAAGGCTCCACACACACACACACACACACACAGGGAGAGAAAGAGTGACTTGAAAGAAAGAAGGCAGCGCTGCGAGGCCAAACAGATGAATTACTTATCAAAGACACTCGAGCAGCCAGCAGCAGCACGGTGGGGGGGCATTATCAATTCACCTTCAATTAGCCGGGACCCCGAGTATCAGCGCATCCACAAAGCAGAAGCTCATTCAGTGTTGAAAAAGGAGCCGACGATCAGATTCTTTTGAAGAAGAGAATTAAAACAGCGGCGAATTCCGTTTTTTCTTTAAACGTGAACAACAGCGGATGTGTGGACGAGAGGCCAGAGGATTATTTTCAATGCCATAGGAGGCAACGAGGAAACGCAGGGGGGAGGAGAGAGTCTGATGGCGCGGCACCTTTTGTTAAATATGAACTAATTAACTGGAAAAATGAAAGCGTTTCATCTTCATTAGTATCAGACAATAGGACTATGAAACATAATTGAGAGTAGTTCCAGTTTAATAGAATGAACAGAAGTCATTTGGTATTGAAATGCGCGGGGTGATTTAGCCAGAAGAAAGTGTATTATTAGATTTAATAGAATACCTACACATGATCAATGCTCGGAGCACAGGTGGTAGTTTGTCTCGGCGTCTCCCAATGATTAGGCCAACAGAATAATGGCCGGCCGGATCCACGTTGCTCCTGCATTGATTACCGGCAGCACACCATTTTTCATGAAGCGGAGTTTCGCACACCATTTGTTATGCCCGCACACATGTGACATAACAACTGGCGGGCGCACAACGCCGACTGGATTGGGTGGGATGAGGACGCGGCGGAGAGGCCCGCTGACGGCGGTGATGAATTACACATTAAGGCGGAGAGGCCGGCGGCGCCTAACGCCAGTGGACCAGGAAGCACTTCCTGGCCGGGGCGGCGGCGGCGAGACGAAGCGGCGAGAACGTGACTACTGTGACCGGCAGGGGGCGACTCCTCTGGTCCCGTAGACGTCTGCGACACAGCATGATGCTCATCTAGTGAACGACGTCCGTTTAGAGTCAAACTGACCATGAAGCAGGAGACCAGAGAGCTCAGAAGCCCCACTCAGAAGTTTGAGACCCTCATTTGCCTACTTCCTGCTTCGGTCGTCGTCCTGGAGGAGGGGCACTGCCCACTTTGATCTCAATAAAAACCATGGGGGGTTTAGACCCCCTGGTCGAACACATGTGCTCACTCAGAGTGCGACTCCCTGTGGAGATATTAGGAACAGCAGCTACTTTTATAGAAATGTGTCTGTCTGTAATTCTCAATTCCCCCCCCCGGCGAGTTTGACACCCGTGTCCTAGAACATGTGTCCACGTAGGGTCTGTTTTGTCAACAACAAATTAAAGCGCTCGGAGCGATGAGAAGAAAAGGGGCGCTGGGATTCTCCACCAGCGCGTGCCGCGGCGTCGCGTTCAAGTTCACGGGAACGCAAAACCCATGGACACCACAAGCACGCCGGCACACGGGTCCCAGACCCCCCCGAAGCAACGCCATTTAGAAGAAAAAAAACCCAGGAGCGCATCACAGCGCTCGGCCGTGTGGGGAACAGTGGGTCTTTATCACTTCAAAGGCTGACGCCCCCCCCCCCCCCCGGGCGACCCGGGGAAGCCGTGACTGGCACTCGCTCGGCCCTCTTTCTGCTGCCTTGGTCCAATCTCAGAAAGCCCAGAGTCAGGAAACACAAGGTCCTTTCAAAGTTAGTCAACAGGCCTTTGAAGCGCAGCCAACAGAGTCAGCACCCCGGCGACAAGGTGCCGCGCCATTATCACTCAATAGACAGCCGGGATTTTGCATATTTAACAGGAAATTTCACTTTGCTTTTTTGACACGGGGCATTATGCATCCTCTGTACATGAAATCCATCAGCACCACGCCAATTTCTGTTTGTGGCTTTTCCCATTTCGCTGGGGGAATGCGTTTCTCCTGCAACACATGCACGGGAATTAAATGATGCGTGTTTGGAGAAACAAATTGGAGCGGGGGGTTCGAGGTGCACTCGCTTACTCATAATTCCTTCTTTAGTGCCGATGTGAGCTCCAAATTGTGACATTTGTCATATTTGCTGGTCCGTGAAGGGATGTATGGGAATACATTTAAGATAATATTTCATGTTAGCGCAAAATAAAGACGTCTCATTGGTATTTGAACAATAATGTTTGGTTTCAATACAAACTGCGCATTTCATAAACTGCTCCTGTGCTGCTAACATCGACACGTCCTGTGTTGCTTTTGTGCAAAAAGGTTAATAGGCAATTATGTTTTCATCCACATAACGTACGATCCCACGTTAGCAAACTACACTCCACAAATACCTTTCTAATCAAAGCCCCCCATGAGTGGGAGGTTGATATTTAACAATCATTTACTCACATGCAGAAATGTTGGTTTCATTTGTGTTTCTGGCTCAGGACCATTTGAAGGCATCTTCCGTCGCTTGGAAGCATCGAGTAGTGACCTCATGAAAACCGGTGTTACTGCGATGAGCGCGTAGAAGTCGTGCATGGATCATGGACCATCGGGGGGAACGAGGAAAGTTGGCTGCGATGCGTGAAAGTCAGAAGAAAAGTTTGTGACGGGGGGCTACGAGCCGACACCCCTCTGGACGGGCTACGAGTCGGCTCGCCATCCAGCGGCGTTTGTCTCTGATTGAAAGGAAAAAGTTGGTGCCCGTCCTCCGGGATCAACATGAGCGCGACTTGAACCCGTCTAACAAGCGTCACTTTAGAAGTGCGGCGCCTCCTTTCATGAGCGCTTCATTATTTTTAAACTCTTCGGCGTAAACGGCAAAAAAACGCAGCCATTTGTTATTTGAACTGAAGGGGCCCCGCGTGCTCTCCCTGGGGCTCCCCGGCCTCCCTCGGCAGGGCGAGCGGTTCCAGTAATAGCCGCGTTCTGGACCTGCTGGGATTCTGCTTCGGCGACCCGTCCTAATGAGCGGCGGCCGTCTCCTCAGGTGGGCCGTCGGCGGTTTGCCCCCCCCCCCGGGATGGACGTCTTCATAGGGACCGGGGGGGGTCCCACGGCGAGCTGCTAATGATCCACATGATGGCCCGGGCCAGCCATTGTTTGGGCTACATTACCCAGAGAGGGACAAACAATCGTTCGCCGTGTCACTTGATAATGGCCCCAAAAGAGAACCTCGCAGACCTTCATTCTCCGGCGGGGTAATTAATTCGCCTCTTGCTGCTCCTCTCGCGCTGCCCCCGCTATACTCGCCCAAAGATTTCCAATGGGTCCGCAGACTACGGTTCCAGAAGGCAGTAAAAGAGCATTGATCTGAGGGCTATTTGCAAAAACCCGTCTCCGCACAGAGAAATGCATCTCACTGCGTCGCGTTAAGCAATTCCACATTTTAATGGGCGCACTATTGATGGCTGATGCCAAAAGAGTACGGCATCGACGCGCTCGAACACATCCACAATGAGGCCTGGAGGGGATAGCACCAGCTCAGCACAATAAATAAAGGAAGCGGCATCAAACCGATGGGGAGGGATTGCATAACTCTGCAGAGCCCTCATGAAAAAGTTACTATAATGTGTGTCATGATTGACTTTTATGATCAATGCTGCTGTAGCAACCAAAAGTCTGCAGCGCCTCAGATCCATACTTCTCAGGCCGCGCGGTAATCACAATCGCCGATTAGCTACATGTGCATTATTGGGTGTAATTATGTGTTGATGAAAATTGGAACATTACTCGCAGCGGCTCCGATGAGGGTGATGAGGAGCCAGAAATTGGACCTGTATCTCCGCTCATCGTCGGAATCGACACAAATGTACCGGCCCCCCGAAAAAAAAGCATTCGCTCCCCCGTTTGCTGCATTACCAATAAATCCCACGCACTGAGAGAGAAATGAATGATCTTTCAGCAAAACAGAGACAGCGGCAGACAAGACAAATGTCTGTGCTCGCATCAAATGTTCCCAGATACGAAACAATCCAACCACACCGATAAAGCGATCAATGCTAACCGAATCTCTGCAGCCTCAGCGCCACTTGCTCGCCATTTCTTAGCCCCAGAATGAAGAGGAAAAGAGAGCCCGAAAGGCATAAATAAATAAACCTCAAACCACTCATGTTCTATTGCTGCCACTAAGGACGGGGGGGCGGAGCACAAACCATCACACATCTGCAGCAGTATATAAAGCTCATTCTGGAGGGGAGCGAGCGGCGAAGTAAATTACACGCAGCCGCTTTCAAATTTGGTTAAAGGAGAGAGGAGGAAGGAAGGAAGGGAGGAAGGAAGGAAGGGAGGGAGGGAGGGAGGGAGGCCGAGGATGAGTCATTTCTGCCGGTGTAGTTCGTTGCCCACACCCCTCACACGACGGTCCGACCGGGGCGTCCCCATGGTCAAAGGTGCTGTAGGGAGGATAAGCCGGGCGCTGGGTCTCAATACGGGACACTCGAGTGGGCAAAGCCGGCCTTAAAGACCACCCCCAACCCCCCCAACCCCCAGTGTGACTCTTCATACCTCCATCCAAGCAGAACTAAGGGCGCCGCTCGCTTCTCATCTCCGCATGGGCCCCCGGCGTGTGCAAAGAGTGCATACTGTACTGCGCGCACACACACACACACACACACACACACACACACACACACACACAGCCAAGCACAACACTGCTCCCTTCAGGTGGCGGCGTGCGGCTACACGGAGGAGGAGGACGCGTGTCTGCACATTGTCCAGATGTAGTTATAGTTTCACTAATGCTCGCTCAAATGTCAATGGGGTCCAGTGACAAAGGATCCTTAATCCCTCATATGAATGTAGCCCCCCGAGGCCGAGGAGAGCGCGTGTGTGTGTGTGTGTGTGTGTGTGTGTGTGTGTGTGTGTGTGTGTGTGTGTGTGTGTGCATACATTACACACGACTCGTCTCTGGCCTTAATGCGAGTTCAGTGAATTCTGCTGATATTCAAATGAAGAGTAAAAGACAGGAGGCTGAGGATGATGGGCGTGGCCAGGTACTGAACCCCCCGACCCCGACCACCAACCCCGACCCCGACCCCCGACCCCCGCGCCATCAGCCTGAATCCTGTAAGTGGGGCAGAAGCGAGATGCTGGAGTTCTGCCGGGCCGTTGCTGGGGGCGCGTCCTCTGGATGTGAGGAATGTGAGGAATGTGAGGCGAGCAATCTGACTTTCCTTCCTCCGTCGTTAAAAAGGAAGTATTTCAGCAAAGTGCAGCAGGTTTGCTCCCAAGAATCCATAAAGAGAAAACGCGCTGCCGCTCCTCACACGTGACATGCAGCTTTTATTGCTCCCTCGTTTTTCTACATGGACGTAACTCCAGCTGGCCGCTGATGACGGGTCTGATGGGGAACATTCCGTTTCTTTCCTGCGTCACTCGGCTTCCGTCGCTCAGAGCCGCGTTCCGCCGGTCGCTGTGATTTCTCATCTCCACTCGTGTACTCGGCTCCTCGTGGTCCCGCGCGGGACCTCCGTGGTCCTGCAGAGTCCCCCGCCCCAGCGGGACGGGTCCCCCTGAGTTCGCTTCACTAACTAATCGGCGTAATAACGGGAGCCGGGCAGTGTAATCAAACTAGCTTCTTTTTTATGGGCGACTTTGAAATTCTCTGCGCGGCTCCTCAAGTCACACAAGACGACAAGATGGCCGACGCCATTTAGTCTGGTGGAGCCTCTGGAGCAAACTGGGTCCATTCCTCCCATTCTCACCTTTCACAATAAAAGCCCTGGGTGTCTAATGCTCCGACGTGTCCTCACACAGCCGTACGCATGATCCCTTTCCTCCAATTAAAATGAACTTTAAAATAAAGTTCCGTCTTCACAGCTTCCAACCTGCTTCGTTAGGTTTTACGATAAAACCCTGAAACATCACCATTGACTTGTTTCACGTGAGCTTTCATACTCCTTGTTCACGATTACTATGAATTACACGGATGAACTGAGCCTTTTTGATAGGCATCACGTGCTGGATGAGAGCCACGTTCCTGCAGCTTTTATTCGGCGTGTAACGCGGCTTTTACAGTCTTTCATGGTCCATAAATAACACATAACATGGGGGGAGTCAGAACTTGCTGACATGCAGAGCTGCAGATACACCTCGCTGCTGGCGGGTGCTGCAGCGCGCACGCCGCTTATTCCTCCGCAGCGAGAGGAAGAGGGATTAGCGTTCGTTAATTCGTGCGGCGGCCCTGAACACGGGCCGTGCACGCGGGAAGCAGCGCGCGGCAGGCGGGAGGCCGAAAGAAGGCAGAGACGCGGGATCGGCGCCCACGGAGGATCTCGACCGGGTCAAACGGCACTTCCTGCTACGTCACATCGCTCACGACGGCGTCACCCACTGCTGCTACGTCGCTCCCGAGCAGGAGAGCGCCGAGCTGCGTCACATGACCGCGAAATGCACTGATGCAGCAATGTGGCCCAACACGTGAACCAGAGAATTCATCCCTTCAATCAACTCATCGGCCCCTTAATACTGATTTAGATAGGAGTTTTCTCTGTATTGGTGCATCCATTTGCTACAATAATGTACAATGTGTGTGTGTGTGTGTGTGTGTGTGTGTGTGTGTGTGTCTGAGCTGAACTCCACCCGGAGCAACAGCGCGGCTCCTCGGCTTTGTCTCTCCAGCGGACGGAAACAAAGCAGCGAACATCTTCAGACTCGCGCGTCGCCCCCGAAGACGCGTCAAAAGCAGCAGATCTCATTCTCCTCCGGTGGCGTCGTGTCCTGTGGACTCGAAGCAGGTGCACACAATGAGAGGAGGACCCGGCCACTGCACCATCAAACATTTCCATAATTTAAACATTACATTTTAATCGTGTCGCCGGGCAGGATAAGTGCACACCGCTCTCTGTTTACTGTAAATCTTCCTCCTCTCTTTTTACTCGTTGACGGTCTGACTCAAGTGATTATTCACTTTCCTCCTCTTGAATATTCTCCATTTGAATATTACTCCGTAATCAACACAACATGTTGCTGCTCGTCCGTGTTTACATCAAAACACGATTTGCATTCAAACCGCGTCCCTCCCCTTTCTCTCCCAGCACGCTCAAGTGCAGATGCTCCAGAGGTAACTGGGAAAAGGTTGCGTGTGCCAAACATACTGTGGGAATAAATAAACATTCATCAGAAACCTGTGTGTTAGTGGGGGGGGACCACTCCATTGTCCTCCTTTCCAACCAGCAGCGTGAGAAACGATAATTAAGCGCTAATTAATTTGCTGCTCTTTATCTCAGAGCAACGTGTGCTCTGCGGAAGATTAGCGCAGCTTTTTTCTCTCCTGCTCTTTTAATGAGCGGCACCGACGTAGAATGAGGCGCGTTGGTGTCCCGCAGACGGTCGGGCCTCCCCGGTCCAACGGGCCACATCGGCAGGAAACGAATCTGCAACCATCACAATCCACAATCGATTGATTGTTTTAGCTGCTTTTACAAATGAGAAGACATCGATTTTTAGGGCTTTAGATGTAAATAATAACTAGTATTTGCTGGTTTTCTTATACTTGTTTCATGGTAAAATTGATCATATTTGATATCTCCTCAAGCCTTAATCCCGTTGGATAATGAGAATATCTGTTAATTAAAACCTCTGTTGATGTTTTAATGCTCTTGTGAACCTTTTCAAATGTTTGTGGAAAAGATGAAAGTGAAAAATAGCTGCAGATGTTATTTCCTATTTATTCTTGTCTATGTCACCAAACGGACAATATTTCCATAATATAGGAAAATATGTATGTAAGTAATTTCCTGCTTAGCATTGGCTGTGCGAGGGGAAGGACGTAACCGCCGTGGGATGTGAGATAATCTCATTAACAGCATTATTTCCCTTTTCGCGGAATGAAAAATCACCCAACGAGTGTAATCGTGTCCGAATAATTAACAGAAGAGGAAAAAAACCAGAAGCGAAGGCTTCATTCCTTCAGTCTCACAGCGGAGCGCTGCTGCCACCTGCTGGACGGCGTCCGGAACACACGAGCACGTGACCCCCCACGCCCACGCGCTGAGGCTCCAACATGCTGCTGACTGAACCTCCATGGAGGGGTGGGGGGACGGGGTGGGGGGACAGGGGGGGGCAAATAAAGAGTACGCTTGGAAACATCCCGCTGCGGTCCCGCCTGCGTCCACCAGATGTCGCTGTGCAGACAGGAATGTGAGAGGCGCCGCTCCTCTGTCCTCAGCCAACCCTTTTCTCCAGCAACCACCCGACGTGCCCCCTTCGAGCCCCCCCACCCGCCCAGCCGAGAAAACCCACCCGCCACCCGCCGGCCGTCAGCCCTTTGCGCCCCCCCCCACGTCACCCGCCTGGACCCGGCACAGGTGGAGCCAGCACCCAAAATGTCACTTCCCAACTGTACGTCCTTCATAAAACAATGGCGGCCTGCGCGGCGGGGGCAAGTGCCCTCCCCCCCCCCCACCGGAGCCTGACCTTAACAAAGGGGGAGAAAGATGAATACACGAAAAAGAGGAAATTAGAGCGACGACGTTCAGACACAGTCGGCCTCGTGAGTGACGAACGCCGGCCAAACAATGGACGGCCCCCGGTGGTCGTTCTGCAGCTGTTTCCGATGGCTCCCAGCATGCACTTCACTCACAGGCAGTCGGGGGGGAGGACCGCACACCTGCTGCCCCCCACTGGCTGCCATGGGCATTTCGACAGCGACGCCAATAAAAGGAATATGAGGCGGGAGAGGACAATCACACACACACACACACACACACACACAGAGGGGACACAGAAAATCACTACAAAACTCTATTTGTCTCTTGTAGCCCCCCGCCGTGCCCCCCATCTCCATCCTTTCCCTCGGCACCCTCCCGTCATCTCCCCACGGAACCGACTAAAAGTAATTATACATGTTTAATAACTTGGAGGACCATAAAGGAGGCTGACGGGGCGACGCGGTCCAGTTTAACGATGGTGATAAAAACGAGGGTAAGGAAGATGGGACAGTGTGGGAGGGGGGGACAACTAGCCCAGGCTCTATTCAGACCGGCACGTGTTACCCACAATGCACCTCCCGGGAGTCCGCCCTGTCTGTCCGTCTTCCCTCTGACCTCCTGATCGTTGACCCGCTGGAGGCAGAGGGGCGGAGCTCGTTCTTCCCCCTCCGGCCCGGCGCGAGGAGCGGCAGAAGGTCCGCTCGGGTTCACGCCGCCCCCGCTCCTCGCCTCCGGGCACCAGCGCTCACGTATCCTCCGCCCGGCTTCCTGACCTTGTCCCGGGCCCAGGTGGGAGGAGACGGGCGCAGTCGGAAAAAAAAACCCAGATGCCCGGCAGGTCCGCGTTGGCCCCGGGCCGTGCGGAGGCGCCCGCTGCCCCCGCTGAGGGCGTGGGCGAGGAGTGTGAGGCATGCTGGGAGGAGGGAGGAGGAAGAGAGGACATTCCTTGGCCTCGGGTGAAGCCGGGCGCGGTGCCGCGGTGCCGGACGCACACCGAGAGCAGGAATATAGAAGCACACTGAGCGGCAAGCTGTGCCCGCTGGCACACGCACACACACACACACACACACACGCACACACACACACACGCACACACGCAGGCATATGCACAACGACGTGCTGGAAGGCTTTTCATAAGGCGGCAGAATGTAAACAAACACAGTGAGCGACTCCTCACATACTCAGGTGTGTGTTTCCTGTATTTATATCACAAACACTCGAGCTCTAAAGGATCAGGCCGGCGAGCCTGCCAACACCCCCCGCCCCCCCGGCCCCCCCGGCCCCCCGCCCTGCAGGACCATACTGCCCCTCACAGAAAGGAGGGGGAAAAAAGCACTTGGCTGCAGCAGCAAAGCACAAAGGGAAGTGGGAAGACGGTGGCAGGAGTCCCAACGCGGAGTGAACGCACACGCACGACAAATACATTCTGCTGATCCAGAGAGGAACAAAAAAGAGCTGGAGGTGCACGTCAACACAAAAACAAAAAATACATGCCAAGAAGAAGAACGCTCAGTGCTTTCTATTTTTTTTGTCTTGACAGAGTGGAGAAGCTGCTGGAACACGAGCTCGGAAGCAGAGGAACCCACACTGCTGAGGCCCCACCAATCAATACGTTTGTATTAACAATGAACCCAAAGAACCATCCAGCAGGTCCAGACCCCCATGAGCTTTCTCTGAGGGGTGGATGTCAGATAGAAACATGCTGGGGGTGAATATATCGCCCCCGGGTTCTTCAACAGGAAAGTCAGAAGGTGTAGAAAGGACATGAATAAAAACATCACATCCAGCACCAATAACATCTTCCACGATTCTAACGAGACACGTTATGTTTCTACCGTGTTTCAGTTTATGTCCAATATTTCTTGACATGGGACGAACATGGACGGTTCATCCTGCCCCTTTTTGCAACCAGCCAACAGGAAGTGGCCATATGAGGACAGAGGAGACGTGACGTAGAAGCGCCGCACTCGTCTCTGCTAGTGACCTGTCAATCAGCGTGTAGCCCCGCCCTGCAGCATCCCCTGCTTTATGGTCCGCTTGACCCTAAATGGACCTAAGAAATGGACACAAGTCCCTAAATGACTTGAAACTAAACTCGTGTTTACGACGTTTACTGAGGGAGTCAGTCTCTCATAGACGTCTATGGGAGCAGAGGAGTCGCCCCCTGCTGGTCACTACAGAGAAGTAGAGTCATTTCCTCATAGACGTCTATGGGAGCAGAGGAGTCGCCCCCTGCTGGTCACTACAGAGAAGTAGAGTCATTTTCTCATAGACGTCTATGGGAGCAGAGGAGTCGCCCCCTGCTGGTCACTACAGAGAAGTAGAGTCATTTCCTCATAGACGTCTATGGGAGCAGAGGAGTCGCCCTGCTGGTCACTACAGAGAAGTAGAGTCATTTCCTCATAGACGTCTATGGGAGCAGAGGAGTCGCCCCTGCTGGTCACTACAGAGAAGTAGAGTCATTTCATAGACGTCTATGGGAGCAGAGGAGTCGCCCTGCTGGTCACTACAGAGAAGTAGAGTCATTTCCTCATAGACGTCTATGGGAGCAGAGGAGTCGCCCCCTGCTGGTCACTACAGAGAAGTAGAGTCATTTCCTCATAGACGTCTATGGGAGCAGAGGAGTCGCCCCCTGCTGGTCACTACAGAGAAGTAGAGTCATTTCCTCATAGACGTCTATGGGAGCAGAGGAGTCGCCCCCTGCTGGTCACTGCACAGAATGCAGCTGTAACACAGGACGCTTTAGCTTCTGCCTGCTTGTGATCCAACACACAACCTGTTTATTCATCTACAGGTCTGCAGCTAACATTTACTTCTGTGGACAATTACAAAGAAAATCATACTAGAACCAAATAACTGAGGAATATTTCCGAGCCGTCCGGACCAACACGCCGTGACACAAACACACTGGCGCCCGCGAGGAGGGGAGGGGTTTGAGGCGGAGGCGGGGCCTCCTATGAGAAAACGGCTTCACGGGAGACAGGAGACACAGCGGCGGCTGGCTCCGGGTCAGCTGCATTTGGCAACTGGAGGGGCCGAGCTGGCCCGGCCCCCCGCTCGCAGATGAGCGCTGAAGGGATAAAAGTGTGTGGGGGGTGCAGGAGTCATTATGAGGAACCATCATGACTTATCATCTCCATAACCGATGGTATCGTGGTGCCGTTCCTGGATGATGATTTCTCGGCTTTGGACGCACGCCGTACAGGCCCCGACGACCCCCCCCCCCGCCAGCCTGTTTTCAGGAGAGGCGTGTTGTTCTACAGGCTGACGCGGCGCCGCCAAAGACAACTCCAATCAGAGCGCCATTCAGGGAGGAGGAAGAATGGGAGAAGTGAAGTCTGTCGTGTTCTTCCGTGTTAAACAACCTCTGGGCTAATTGTTCCCAACTAGGTGGCTGACACAAAGGAGGCTGACGAGCACGCGGCCGCCCGCCTGCCCGTCTCCAGTGGATCCGAGCTACGCTAGCTTCGTTAGCGCCACGAGGCTCCGCACATCAAACCACAGGCTGAGAGAAGACAAGTGGTGTTATTTATCCGGGAAGAAGGAGGCAGCAAGGAGTCACAGGGTCAAAAGCCCCCTCCACCTCTACGCCCAACGCAACGCAAACAGCGACCAGTCACACGTTGGTCCTCTGCTCTTTGTGTCTTTGTCTCTCACGAGAAGATAACAGCCACAACAGGAAATTGAACACTGCTCTTTAAAACCCTCCCAACAGATTTACATCGCCAGCTTCTCCCAATTTGAATATTGACTCGACATGATGAGCCCCCTCGAATGTGCTCGGTGGACACAAAGCGGGGGGCCATTCATCACCGGAGTGGGGAGAGGGAAACGCAGGATGACACCCAAATGATTCCTGCCCGATGCCCATTATTTCAGGGAAGAGGCCGTCCAATATGAGTGTCGACATTTAAATGAACATCCTCATTCATGGGAGCGTCTAATTTGATCAGCGCCGGGAAGAAGGAGGTCCTCCTCGACACCCACACGGGGGAGCGACGGCAGACTGGACAAGAGACAAGAAACAAACGCTTCCCACGGCAGCATAGACGGAGGCCTGTGATTCGCCAATAACTCCCCCCGTCCTCCCCCCGCCCTCCGCCCCCAAACCGCTCAGACAAGCCACAAAAAGCCGGAGTTTTTCATCCTCAAAAGGTGTTAAGTTTGATCTAACGGGCCATTGTTGCGCATTATTTCCTCTCTGCTGTGTGACAACTTGTTCATTTATTCTCCCCAAAGAGCCGCTGTGACAGGAAATGATGAAATCTCCTGACAACGTTATTTCATGACGCACAAAGAAGAAGCAAAGAAGAAGCAACCCCAGGCAACCCTTCTGGAGAAGATTGACAGCCAGGTGAGTAATTGAAATCCAGATTGTACATTCGCACATGGAATGTGTGATTTGAGATGCTTCCTCCTGCTCCTGGTCTGTGGTGAATTGGTTGTGTGGAAGTCGGTCCGTGGAAGCACGCTGTAGTTTATGGACGACACTTTACTTCAGTTGAATCGACTATTAATCTGTTTTGTGAAGTTTAAAGATTGGTCACTTTAAAAAAAAGAACAGTGTGCAGAACAATTTTTAAACCACCGCAGAACATCTCTGATGCATTAATGCGACTTGATGCAGCGGCGTGCCACCTTAAAGGTCAACCCGCCCGGAATTAGCCTCCAAGCAGCAGGAGACTCTGCCAGGTAAAGTGTGTACACACACACACACACACACACACACACACACACTGACTCAGTGAACCGGGGACTCGTGCAAGGATTTAACCTGTTTGTTCTTCGGTTAGCGGCTCTGAAGCCACTTCGGCGTCATCGTCGCCGCACGCCGAGGGTCTGATCCTGCCGGCTGCTGGTTAACGATCGGTTAACAGTGAATTAATGATCGGTTAACGATCGGTTAATGATGGGTTAACGAGGGCCGGTTGGGAGAATTAAAAAGGTTTAAATTAGCAGCGAGTCCTCGAGGAGAAAAAGTGAGAAGAGCGAAAACAGGAAACAAGAATACAGAACAAACTGTAAAATTGTGTGTAAATGTATTTTTCCTGTCAATGTTACATTTGTGTCCTTTGTGTTTTAATCAATCTTACACGTACAAAAGCTCATTAACATCATGACATCATGAAGGTTACTTTACATTCTGAGCATCATAAGTACAACATGCATCCCCCCGGCATTCCTGAGGAACACACACATCGCACAGTACATCAACACCCACTGTGCCCCCCCTGCCTGCTGACGACAACGCGTCGCCTCTTGTGGCGCCCGCAGCAGAGAGCGGGAAGCCCAACCAGAGTGTTTAACTCGGGCGCCACAAATGGCTGTAGGTCACCACTGTATCATCTCCCCAGCTCCACACACACACACACACACACACACACACACACACACACACACACACGGCTGCCAGGTGGCTTTTATTTGACTTTAATGTGGAGAAATATTAGATTTTTCCTGGGCAGGTTAAGTCCTTCCCCTGGGCGGCCAGATAGTCGAGCAAAGCGTCCACTGAAGACGGGTCAATAAGAGCCCTGATGCCAAATCTCCTCAAAGTCGCTCTTTATTCATGAACATGTGCAGAAACAATCTTCTGGAGGAATTAGGCAGTTTGTGAACGGACTGCAGGCCGCTGTAACCACTTCAACACGTGAACCAGCTCATACTGCACTCTCAGTGCGCGAGGAGGATGAATGATGACATTTTTACTCTTTTTAATCAGCGGCGTGTATTTGTTGGAGTAGTTAGGGCACCTTCTGTAGGTATGATTACTGCAAACAACGACGGGGAGCCTCCACCTCCTGAGGGTGGTGCTTCAGCTCCTGCCGCTTCATCTAGAGCAGGTTTAAAGGCATTGGTTCAAGATAAACGTATTACCAATATGGTCAAATTTACGATAAAGCAATAAAAGCCCCACATTTCACAGTCCGGTCCAGTTTGCAGCTGCTGGGCTATAAAATGGAGTCTGAACGAGAGGAAAGAACTTGAAGGACCTGAGCGGATTTCTGTCACCACTAAACGAGGAGGGGGCTGCAGCACGCTCCACAGTTTGCCTGTTTTCCTTTTGTTTAATTACACCGCTGTGTCAAACTCTGTGTAGTAATGAGTCTTAATGTCAAAATAATACGTGTTTCACCATTTTATTATAAATATTTCTCAGGCTAATAGGCGCAGCGTGACAGGCTTGGACACTGTTGTTTCATTACTGCACCGTTATCGCCATTATGTCAAGCAAGGAGCTGTCAGCAGAACCTGCAGGAAATCTAAAAAAAGGATAATGAATAGTAAAGGGAGCTTTCACACGCAGGGGGAATACTCTGCGGGCCGTCGATGCGCTGCAATTATGGGAGTGCGTCACACTGGTCCAAGGACGAGGACGTGCAGACAGGATGTCTCGTTGGTTGGGTTCGGGGGACCTCGTGGTCTGGGAGGACTTGTTGTGAACCTTACAGATGGAAAGCCATGACTTGGTTTCGCACACGAGCAGCGGCCTTCTGGGTGAGAGTCCGGTGTTTGTTTGACGGAGGTTTAACACGGCGTCCCGTTAATGGCCCGTCTGTGCCGAAACCACCACATGGACGTCTGCTCGCCCGAAGCCCATCGAACAACAACAAAGATGGCGGACGTGTTAAGGAGACGAGAGCCTCAGATGTACAAGTTATCTTAATAATGACTCCCGATGGTTAAACTGCATCGCGTTTTGGTCATCCCCTGCTGCTTGTCTGCTCAGCTACCCTCTTTTTTTGGGGGCATCTCCTGACTTAGCACCACCTAAAAGCACCACCCTAATCGCCATGAATGGGAAGACCAGCGTCTCGGTCGTTCACACCGGCCTTGTTGTATGTGGGTTATCGTGTAGTAGTCTTGTTGCCATGGTTTCCCCAGATTTAAACCGTGTTGTTCAACGCTCGTGGACTCCTGCAAGCCAATCAGAAGCCAGTATTTTCCGTGGCTAAAGATGTGTTTATCTGAGAAAGGAGAGCCACAAAGAGCCGTCACGCAGTCATCAGACCCCCCAATAAACACTGCAACATCAAAGACGCCGGATCGTGTGCTCCATTACTCAATGTAAACACGCAGTGTGACGGAGGCGGGTGTGGCCGATTATGGGAGTGGGTTAGTCTTGTTTGCCCCCCCAGAAATTACCCATAAAACACAAATTGATACCTTTGCACACACACAGATGTCTTGAGGCCTAATGATTGTACTTCGTGACCTCCGAGGCTTTTCCCGTTCTCTCTGTGTGCACCAGCCAGGCTGCTCGCCGCCTCTCTCCCCGTGTTTTACACTCATAATAAAATGCTCCATCCCACTCAAACACCCCCCCCCCCCCAACACACACACGTTCCCCTAATGAGATAAATTAGCGCCTTGCAACAGATGCATGGAATATACACTAATGGCCACCATCTGTCACTCATCTCCGGGAGACGTAGTGAGAACGCGGCTCTAAATCCGATCACGAGCCCCACTGCGGCGAGGAGGAGCAGGAAGGGGAGGAGGCGGGAGGACGGCGCGCAGAGAGAAGAAGAAGACAAAGAGGGAGAGATAAAGAGTGCAGAGCGAGGAGGGGGTGGCAGTGTGGAGGTTGAGGTAAGTGGTGGAGAGGCGTCGGCGCTGCAGGTTCAACCCCGAAAGTGATTCAGCCGGCATAACAAGATTTAGAAAATAGATAAATAGAGCGTGGAAGAGGGTTTGTTTCAACTCCCTCTGAGAACTACTGCTACTCTACCGAAGGTAGATTCTTCCACTTGAGATTAAAATTAGGATATCAGAAATGAACGAATCAGACAATTTGTTGTCTTTAGTGGCTTAAAAATGAGCAACAGAATTCTCTACAAAGACCACATCTCTATGTCCAAACTGTATCTCAAGTAAGTGGCAGGCAAAGAGTCATGTAAAGTGTCATGTAAAGTGTCATGTAAAGTGTCAGGTAAAGTGTCATGTAAAGTGTCAGGTAAAGTGTCATGTAAAGTGTCATGTAAAGTGTCAGGTAAAGTGTCATGTACAGTGTCAGGTACAGTGTCATGTACAGTGTCAGGTAAAGTGTCAGGTACAGTGTCATGTACAGTGTCATGTACAGTGTCAGGTAAAGTGTCAGGTAAAGTGTCAGGTAAAGTGTCAGGTAAAGTGCCATGTAAAGTGTCAAGTAAAGTGTCAACTAAAGTGTCATGTAAAGTGTCAGGTAAAGTGTCAAGTAAAGTGTCAGGTAAAGTGCCATGTAAAGTGTCAAGTAAAGTGTCAAGTAAAGTGTCAACTAAAGTGTCAGGTAAAGTGTCAGGTAAAGTGTCAGGTAAAGTGTCAGGTAAAGTGCCATGTAAAGTGTCAAGTAAAGTGTCAACTAAAGTGTCAGGTAAAGTGTCAGGTAAAGTGTCAGGTAAAGTGTCAACTAAAGTGTCAGGTAAAGTGTCAACTAAAGTGTCAGGTAAAGTGTCAGGTAAAGTGTCAGGTAAAGTGCCATGTAAAGTGTCAAGTAAAGTGTCATGTAAAGTGTCAGGTAAAGTGTCAGGTAAAGTGTCGTGTCAGGTAAAGTGTCAGGTAAAGTGTCAGGTAAAGTGTCATGTAAAGTGTCAAGTAAAGTGTCAAGTAAAGTGTCAGGTAAAGTGTCATGTACAGTGTCAGGTAAAGTGTCAGGTAAAGTGTCAGGTAAAGTGTCATGTAAAGTGTCATGTAAAGTGTCAAGTAAAGTGTCAAGTAAAGTGTCAGGTAAAGTGTCAGGTAAAGTGTCAGGTAAAGTGTCATGTACAGTGTCAGGTAAAGTGTCAGGTAAAGTGTCAGGTAAAGTGTCAGGTAAAGTGTCTGGTAAAGTATCAGGTAAAGTGTCAAATAAAGTGTCAAGTACAGTGTCAGGTGTCAAATCGGCATGCGTACATAATCATACTCTGACCAATCAAAACAACCAGCTATAGAAAGACCTTGAGATGTAGAAATATGCACCTGTGATAGTCAGAGCCTTTAAATAATGCAAAGGGCCGATGAGAGAAAGCAGCTCGGCTTTGCACTTCAGTTCAATGTCAGAATGAGTGCGGGGGTTGGGGGGCATTTAAGCGCCTCAGTGAAGGGCTTTAGCAGCAGTTTGAATTGCACCATTTATGCATAAGATACAAAAAAAAGAATCACATCACAGATATTCTAATGGAGCTTCTCCTTGACGGCCGTTAATCCCCCCTATGCCCCCCCAAGGTGGCGGCGTTGGCCCGTCAGCCGGTGACAAGCCGCTTCAGAAGCAGTACCTGCGCATGGGGAAAAAAAAAGTCTGCTTCCCATATCTAATGCCCCCCCCCTTGCTGCAAATAGCCACAAATCCATTTAGAGAATGCAATCAGAGCGTGGTGCGTTCAAGGCCCCTGGCTGCACCGTACGTTCGTATGCAGCTTATGATGAAAGTGAAGGGAGACAATGGAAAAGAAAAGGGGGGGGGGTAGTGAAAAGGCAGAGAAGCTACAGTATGTCTGTAAGCAGGAGGGATGAATCATCCAAAGGAGACCCCCATTTCCCAAATATGGACTTAAGCCAACTACAATTAATCACTATTTGCAAGGAGTCGGCCACGCTTCCTTTTCCCTTTTTTTAAAAAACTGATTCAACTAATGACAACAAGTGGAAATTAATTACTTGTTTCAAGAGAAGAAAGAGGACCAAAAGAAGATGGAGCAGTGTGAGCATGCTAAACCGTGACAATAATGAAAACGTCGGGGCACGGCGGGGGTTTCATCCTCAATAAATTAAATTAGATATTCATGTATTTAAAGTTAAAACGACGAGCTCGGGTGCTGTGTTCTTTTTGGTCTAACAGAGGCTGTGTGAAACGAACAGGGCCGCTGATCCCAACAAGCTCCTCGGATCCAACAATCAAACCGCATCAACATTTCCACTGAAGGATCCACGTAAAAAAAGAAACTGGCCTCATCAAAACGAGTCAGATACGACCGGCCTCTCATGAAAGCTCCTGCTCGCACACACAACTAGAAACGGAGGAGAAAATAAAGTCCACGGAGCGGCGCCGCACCGCTTTACTGCGTTTTAACGTTCCGATATGTAAAACCCCCCCGTGACACACGTCTGACCGCTGCGGGCGCCGTGGCGTTGATGAAGTCCTCACACCTCGACGATGGGGATGAGTGCATCCAATAGTTTGTGAGTCCAGAGCGTCTGGCTAGTTTTAATAGGGCGGAACATTTCTAATAAAAGCGATCGAGTATATAAACAGGAAGTTCTGCGACATACTGCAGCTTCTGGTTCTGATCGCACACGAGATACGTTCATCAGTTAGTTGAATGTTCTGTTGTTGGTGAGTGAGGCTCCACCTAATGGACGTAGTCAGATCACGTGGGATTGATATGGATCAATATGGGGAGGACGTCGGGCTGGATGGATGATTGTGTAAAGGATTTTCTAGATGTTCTTTGTCCATACGGACAGGCTGAATGGCTCATAAACCTTTAAATTGTTTGCATGAACAGCCGTCAGCGCGGATGAGAGGCAAGCGAGACGCCTCCTCACTGCTTCCATGCTCACCTGCCACAGACGGACCAACCGGCTCTGTAAAATGGATAAACGTGGTGTTATTGTGAATTTAGTCCAACATGGCGGCAGCACGTTTATTTAGCTCCAGGTTGATTTGGGTGAATGGTGATGTATTTAAAGGCATAAATCAATTGAAATGCAATGAAAAAGTGGCGTTAATGCATCTCTTGTACGGTTGTGTGTGTGAACGCCGGCTGCTTTGGCTGCGACCTCTTTAAAAGTAGTAATCTCCCCGTTCTAACGAGGCTTCGTTGGAGCCCACTGAACAATCATTTACTGCATATTAATGAAAGTGGTCCTGCAGAGGAGAGCGGGGTTATTTTATTGAGCGGATTTCAGATTCCCTGAGACTAATAAAGCACCAGGCTTTTTCTCTGCGGCTGATTAGAAGCTTCGGTACGTCCTCCGCGCACGCGGCTGCATTGTCCTCTGTGATTGGTCGCTGATTGCATGGGTGTAATTGTTTGGGGGTCTCGTCGCTGCTTTTCTCTTTCCTTATGTCTTTATTTTCCGCCCGTACCTTTGAAAAGTCCCCCGAGACGCGAGCGAGACGAAGCGCCGCCAAGATATATACGACTTTGAACTTTAACTCTTCTCTGCCTCTCCGTCTCCTTCCTGTCTCCTCTTTCCTTTTCACTCCGTCCCGCTGGTCCCGGGTTCGATGGAGCCGGTCGGCCCGAGCTGCAGCCACCCATCAGCTCCGAGGAGGACGTCCACGGATCCGCGCAAATAGCCGCGAAAAGCCTCCGTCATCAGTCACGTAAGTGCCCCGGTTCCCCACGTGGGCATCCTCATCTCTGCGTACGGGTTTGAGCCGGCGACGGACGAGTTCACGAGAGAGAGCGAGCGAGCGAGCGTGAAGACAATAAAAGAAGAGTTCGACAAGGAGGAGGAGGACATGGAAAACACTTTGATTCCTTATTCAGTGCTGAACTCAATTTTTTCTGTTGGATTCAGATTTAAAAAATTCATGCAGTGATCAAAAAATGTTGGTCGGTGCGAAAGACTGTGAGCTTCTTCTCTGACGAGGATGAAGAGAAGGAGGCAGGAGGAGGAGTGTGAGCGGCCTTTCCAACGCTATTAAAGGGGTTTTATAGCCATTGCTTAATTAAAAATACATTCCACCAAAGGCTGTGGCCTCTTATACAAATGTCCACATGTGAAGACACAAAAAGACAGAAGAGGAGGGCAAGGAGGCGCCGGAAGGTGTCGAAGGATAACAAAGGATAAAACGCCATCAATGTCCCACAAAGGCCAAGAGGAACTGGTGGGTAAATATGCCGATCGCTGGTGGTTTTCACCGTTATTGGTTGGATTTAGAGACAACAACAAGGTTCTTCTTCTTCTCGCACTTACAGTGTCCAACCCCCTCCTCGAGTGAACATCTGGATCGCCGCCTGGTGGCTGGTAGTTTATGAGCGGAGCATTTTCAAAACCAGTATTGCAGTTGCCATTAAAGTCTTGATTGTGTACAGAGGAGGAAACCCGAGTAAACGTTGTGAGTTTATGGTCTCAGTCTTCTTCAACACAGCGTGATGTTCACTTAGAGGCAAACAGACACTAAAGCAGGGGATGCTGTTGAGGGACAATATTTCTTATTGTCCAACATATATTCATGTCTAATCAGTTTTAGAGAAGTAGGGTGAGTGTGGATTTAAGCATATTAATATGAGCCTGTAGATGAGGTACAGACAGGAGGCATGAATGCAGATATAGTGAGACGCCAACCAGGGAAGGTTGCAGAGACATGGAAAGACGTTGTGACACTGGCAAAAGGTTTAGGACAAGATGGCGTAGAGACGCCAGCTGTGGGACGAAGGTCTTGTGTGTGAGAGACACTCGGAGACAGAACGGAGGGGCAGCGAGATAGAATCAACCGATCAGACTGAGGCAGTTGGGCTGGTATCAACAACCAGAAGGACGAGGAGGACACTAGTGGGACAACAACAACAACAACAGGAGGATACTGACGTAGTTAGGACTGAAGGGGAGGACTTCGCTCCATCCAATGGTCAAATAAAGTATAAACTGATGTGTTGCATCTTCACCTCGTTGGTGTCTTTCCGTAAAGAGCTCGGTTTATTCCAGTGTTGTTGCTCTGTGAATCGAGGAATCCAGACCTCCAGTGTGTCCTGTGGGTGTGTGTCGATGTCCCCGTGAGGACGTGTGGGTCCCCATCAACCGTCAGACAGACAGTCGGTGAGTAAGAGAATAGCTAGAAAATAGTTTGAACTATGAATGAAGTGAAGCACAACAATGCTTACTGTGATTGACACGTTGTGTGTCTCTACCTGACTCCTCCTCAGCCCAAATACGGTCACTTCCTGTTCGTCAGATGCAAAACGCCAAGATGGCGACCGCGTCCACTTATTTTATCTGATGCCAAACGTAATTACAATCTTCTTTTGTAGTAATTAACATTAAGTCGCCCTCAGTACACAAGCTGCTGTGGTTCTTCACGCGTCCCTCACCAATCATCTCATTTGGGTTTCACCACGACCTGAGGGCAATATTTCATCGCCCGGACAGCAAACATTCCAGAACCAAGCGATGGCGGCCAAAGGCCAAGAATCCAGAGCCAGATTCTCAAGATGGTTCAGGATCAGGAATCAGGAATCAGGAATCAGGAAACATTTATTGGCCAAAATAAATGTCCTTCTGGTTACCAATGGCAACAAGAAGAGTCCAGATCAATCGATGCGTGTGTGTTGATCCAGTGAGCACAACACGAATAATGTATTTGACAGCTTGAAAACAGCACACACGCTGCCGAACCACGTTCCATCCCGGAGAGCGGTTATCTGCATGGAAGCGTCGCGCCCTCGAGCCACTTGGACGAGAACGCCGTCCTTTGACGAAGAGGAGCAGGACCGGCGTCTTTGGGTGGCGGAGCTGGTTGAGGCATCGAACGCGCGCCTCCTCTGGCACCGCGAGGAGGCGGAGCTCCACTTTGGCTCAAATACAATCTGTTGAGGAGTCTCACAAAGAGCTGACAGCCGTCAGTGAATCCTGTGGGGGGGGCTGAGCCACTGCGGTCAAACACAAACACAGCGTACGCACACAAACGCACACACTGACACACACAGAAAGGGACTCAATCAGCCGGGGAAGCTCAAACAGACAGATGGGCTAATTCGTGCCTCGCTGTGTGTTATGAAACATTATCTCTGTGTCAGTGAAATCAAAATAACATTTTTGGGTGTAAACGCAGATCTGAGATCTGCCAACACGGCGGCTGCGCCACATGGCCGTGATGCACGCATATGGGCCGCTGGTGCACGTGGCAAGAGCAGAAAAAATGTTTGTTTATGGAGTCATCCGGGGTGCTGTGTGTGTGTTCAATCGCCCCCTCCTCGCACCCCCCCCTCCACCTGCCGGCGCCAAATTAAGCCGTGGAATCAGTTTCAAGCGCCTGGAAGCAACCGGAGGCCGTTTTATGATGCGCTCCCTGTTAGAATTAAAGGTGTTTTGTTAGGCTGCCCGGCTACTTTATAACCCCCCCCCCCCGCCCCGCTGGGTGTTTGTGCATGCGGGCAGCGTCTCGCAGCTAACTGAACCCGGCTCACTGCTCTCCGCCGACGTTTTGTTGTCAAATAATGGGAGAGTGATGGGGTCCTACCCCGCTGCGAGATTAGACAGATCTTCACACTGGACGATTGGTGAAATTTATCACTGTCACCGGGTGCCAATCCAGGCAGTTCTGCCCCCCATACCTGCGGTGTTCGTGGTGGTTTCTCATTTGGAACCTGCACAACCATGTTGTCATGCGTGCTTTCCACTCCACTAGTGATAGCTTTAAGCAGCGCCTCAAAAATCACCCTCTGCTTCACGCTCTCTGCACAAATGCTCATCGCGCTCTTTTTAAGGGGGTGGAGGTGATTCGTGTGTGTGTGTGCGTGTGTGTGTGTGTCGTGACATCGTTCAACGAGTGGGGAATCTGGAATAGATAAATATGTGACAGGTGGGAAAAGAGTCGCCGATGTTTATGTTGTTCATCCAAAACGGATTCAACAACAAAATGCAGACTTTTACCCTCAATTTGAATACATCATGTCCTCACTTTGTCAGCTGAGGGGTTTTGTGTCATCACAACATACGTGCAGTTCGGCCCTCAAATGTATTGATGCTACTCGAGAGGCAGCCGGTGTGAAAACACTTCATTTGAACAGCGCGTGCAGCTGTGCGTTCGTATGCACATGTCTGCAGAATCAAGCAGCATTTTCCCTTCGCCGGGCGAGTGGAGGGGCCTCGTTTCTCAGCGCGGCAGATTGTGATCCCCGAGGAAGCGCCGCGGGAATTAGCATGCAGAGGAGAGCTGAAAGGTGCTGTGGCCCTTAACTCCATCTCGCTCTCACACCGCAGCCCCTCTTCCTCAGGTACAAGTAATGGATTGCAGCTGGCTGCGGCCTCCGTCCCGTCGCGTCACGCCAGCTTGCCAGCCGGTGGGGGCGGGGGGTGGAGAAGGGGGGGCGGGGGGCTCTGTTAGTTAGCGTCCATTCCTCCACAGTCACACTCGCTAACTCCGAGGCCAGCTGTCCGAGCACACCGGACCTCGAGGATGGCGGCGCCGCCTTAACTGAGAGGTGACCCCCGTCCCTCCCCAACACCACACGTTCTTTAGCAGATTGCCACCTCGGGGACGCACAACCGGAATACAAATGAATCCAGACGGCTGAGCTGAGATCAAAGAGACGTCCAATTATGACAAACAATGAACGAGTGAAACTTTCACACTAACTTTCCTATTTTCTTTGAGGGGGTTTGAACCTCGTGAAAGCTCCTATTTTCCTTTACTTGTAGAAAAGGAGTGAAATAGAACCGCCACGATGGATTAACTATGGCAGAGGTCTTTAAAATATGAGGAACATGATGAATATACCTTTCACAAATTGTGAGAGGTCAAGGTGACATTTTCAAACGCCTCTTTTGACCGAGCAACTGTTCCAAACCCGACTTTAATCAGTATAAAATCACATAAAAGCAGAGAATGTTCACATTTGCTGGACGGTGACTGTGTGAACTTTCTACTCGAGCCTCTTTTACTTTTAGTCTCAAATACAGACATTCAAATCGACCATCGGACCATGGGACCATCGGTCCATCGGACCATCGGACCATAGGACCATGGGACCATCGGCCCATCGGACCATCGGACCATAGGACCATCGGACCATAGGGGACCATGGGACCATCGGACCATCGGTCCATAGGACCATGGGACCATGGGACCATGGGACCATCGGACCATCGGACCATGGGACCATGGGACCATAGGACCATCGGTCCATAGGACCATCGGACCATCGGACCATAGGACCATGGGACCATCGGACCATCGGACCATCGGACCATGGGACCATGGGACCATCGGACCATCGGACAATGGGACCATGGGACCATAGGACCATCGGACCATCGGACCGCGGCTTTTAATAAATGAACATCACGCAGAACTGACTATAAACTAAAGACTGGGCCCATAAACTCCTGTTTACAATGTTTACTGAGGGAATAAATCAAGAGAGAAGAAGAGTCATTTCCTCATAGACGTCTATGGGAGCAGAGGAGTCGCCCCCTGCTGGTCACTACAGAGAAGTAGAGTCATTTCCTCATAGACGTCTATGGGAGCAGAGGAGTCGCCCCCTGCTGGTCACTACAGAGAAGTAGAGTCATTTCCTCATAGACGTCTATGGGAGCAGAGGAGTCCCCCTGCTGGTCACTACAGAGAAGTAGAGTCATTTCCTCATAGACGTCTATGGGAGCAGAGGAGTCGCCCCCTGCTGGTCACTACAGAGAAGTAGAGTCATTTCCTCATAGACGTCTATGGGAGCAGAGGAGTCGCCCCCTGCTGGTCACTACAGAGAAGTAGAGTCATTTCCTCATAGACGTCTATGGGAGCAGAGGAGTCGCCCCTGCTGGTCACTACAGAGAAGTAGAGTCATTTCCTCATAGACGTCTATGGGAGCAGAGGAGTCGCCCCTGCTGGTCACTGCAGAGAAGTAGAGTCATTTCCTCATAGACGTCTATGGGAGCAGAGAGTCGCCCCTGCTGGTCACTACAGAGAAGTAGAGTCATTTCCTCATAGACGTCTATGGGAGCAGAGGAGTCGCCCTGCTGGTCACTACAGAGAAGTAGAGTCATTTCCTCATAGACGTCTATGGGAGCAGAGGAGTCGCCCCCTGCTGGTCACTACAGAGAAGTAGAGTCATTTCCTCATAGACGTCTATGGGAGCAGAGGAGTCGCCCCCTGCTGGTCACTACAGAGAAGTAGAGTCATTTCCTCATAGACGTCTATGGGAGCAGAGGAGTCGCCCCCTGCTGGTCACTGCAGAGAAGTAGAGTCATTTCCTCATAGACGTCTATGGGAGCAGAGGAGTCGCCCCCTGCTGGTCACTGCAGAGAATGCAGCTTCAAACACCAGATTGCCGCCTGGTCATCACGTGTGTTTTCACCATACACATATTCATAGATTCATACTCAACACGACATCAGCAGGAACACGGCAGAACAGCTGCTGCCATCACTCGGGAAAACACACACACACACACACACACACACACACACACACACGCACACACACACGCACCACAATGGAGTTTTCTGCCAGATCAGCAGAAATAAAAAATAACCCCAACTACTAGAAGCGGTCCACTGATGCGGCCTCCAGCGAGGAGGAGGATAACTGTATAGAAATACACAATCTTCTCTGATGGCCTCATTCAGGGATGTAGGTCGTACTGAGGATCAGGATTAAGACGGGACAGTTCTAGAAGCAGTTAAATGTTATTTATAGTATCGTTAATCACATTACAAACGTCGGGATGAGTCATATTAGGCGGGAAGCTGTAGAATATGTCTGGCAACCGGCACTTATGTGACTTTTCAAAGTGACATTACAACTCCTAAGAGGACAAAACATCTGTCCCCACAATACAAGGCGTCAGTCAGCAGAGAGAAACAGAGAAGAAAAGGGTAAAGGACTTAACATCTCAAGGGGAACCGGTCTGGAACGCCGCCAACTACAAACCGCGTAGAGAGAAAGTAGAACCGAGACCGAGCTCACAGCGCATACCGGGCCTCACCCGCTCACCCAAACGGCTCCATGTACAACGTTTGTTCGAGAAACGAAGGCGGCAGACGGGCTCTGCGGTGGAGGGTGTGGCCAGGTTGCCATTGACAACCATGTCGAGGAGTGGCAAGCGATTCTTGGACCGTTTGGCTGCAACCACGCAAAGAGGAACATCAACAAAAATAAAAGTGCTCTCCAAAATAGATACGGATATTTTGCATTTGCAATATTAAATATCTAAACATCTGTAACAGACGACGCAGCAGAAAAATAGTGAAGAAAAAAGACAACGAGACCAACGGCGTCCTTCACTCATTCATCCAGAGGACGAGATGAAGAGAGAAACTAGAGGTTTTTGGAGGTGAAGCACGTACTACTAAACAGTCTCCTTTTCTCCGCCCGTGAAGATGCAGGTGTTTCGCCGCCTGCGTAACCGTTGGCAACAGAGGCCGGGCAGGAAGGGCCGAGGGACGGGTGGTGAAGGCCGACGCCTCCGCGCGGAACTTAAAACTTTTCCCATTTACATGTCATTTCTCTTTTTTTCCTCTAAATTTGCCCGATACGCAGGCGGCCATGACAGTCATCCCCAATGTCATGAGAGCGAACGATTAACAGAGCGGCGAAAAGAATGTGAGGTCAGATATAATTAACATATGTGCAGCTCAGCTATAATTGCTGGAGTCTAAAGCAAGTAATTAAATCACTCAACGTGGGCGCGCAGACCACGACAGGCTGTTTTTTATATTTATACCTCCCCCCCCCCCCACATCCGGAGCCGCTCCTCTCCGCCACATCGCCCTGGGACCCGCGATAGTTCTGACCGGAATAGCAGAGCCCGGGGGGGCGGGTGGGGGCTCCTTCACCTTCGCTGAGTGATTCCCAGAAGTTCCTCCAAAAGGTGTTGCTAATGGACGGCGTGGAGAACCGCTCGTTGTGATGCTGCGTTACGTGCGTTGACAGGCGGAAGGAGGCGGGGGATCGGGCGGCGGGCCGGGCCGGGCCGGGCGGCGCCCCGTAGCAGCGCTCTCTCTTGTCTCTATTTCACGGGTGTCGGCGGGGACTCGTCCTCTGGGGGTCGTTTATTAAATGGCGGGATGAGAGAGATGTTTCGGGCAGAAACGCGGCCGCTCGGACGACAGATTGTTGTCGCCGGAAGCAAAATTGCATTTGAAGCCCGCCTGCGAAACACTCGCGCCCCCGGGGTGTTCCGTCGGTTTATTATCCTAACAGCCACTCATGCACACATGCACAGCGTGAGGCGCACGCCGCTGATGGAACCTGGGAAGCTTTCCGCACAAATCACCCAGTTAATCGTCCACAGAACTCGCAGCGCTGAATGCTAATGTGCTACGGATGTGTGGATCGCTTTCCTTTGTTTGCAAAAAACACACAAATCTGTGCAGTCAACCTCCATCAAACCACTGGTGACTTTTGACCTTTGGAGGAGGGAGGGGTGATATGTACCACGAGATGAGGGGAGAATAGCCCCGATGCTGCAATCGCATCAGAGAGGGAAGAACCACGCGGAAGATTGTTTGATTGACAGATGCTTCGTCCAATCGTCTCTGAAGCTACTGCTTCACATCGTGCCAAAGGGTCTAAAGAAGACTTTTTATTTTAAATAATAAGCACAAGGGGTGATCACCCAGACCCCCCCTCCCCCCCTCGCCGGGCGACCAGCTCTGTCATGACGAAGCACAAACACTTTCAGCTGCGTCAGGTTCTGCTGTGAAACGCACACACACACACACACACACACACACACACACATTGAGTGTTGGAGGAGTATATCTCTGGACCGTTGGGGGGGCACCCAGGGGAAACCCACACAGGCAGGGGGGGCCACGCCTTCCTGAGGATTTGTTTCTGTCAAATGGGCCGAAGGCGCTGGGGGCTTTTGACGTGGCGTCCTCAGCGGACGATGAGGTCAGAATATCGTCTTTTCTCGTTTCATCGGCTCGTCTTCCCAGAACAAACCAAGATGCCCCCCCCCCCCTCCTCCCCCTCTGACCCCCAAACACAAAACACTCTGCGGGTGTTCTGTTCTTGACATTTAAAACCATATAAAAATGAAAACGGGTCCCAATTAGAGCTGCAGGAAGTTTAGTGGTTTAAACAGCGTGAGGCAGACGCAAACTACTGTGATTGAAAATGTAAAAATAATGTAAATAATAATAATGTGAGAGCTGGATCACCTGTTCACCTGTTGAGGAGCATTCATCTCAACCGGGGGAACAAAGGTCAGCGTCCTCGCCGCGGCTCTGATTGGCAGGCGGGGGAGCTCGGCGCCCAGAGCGGCGGCGTGCGGCTCGGCCCGGGCCACACTTCTGACTGGATGCTGACTAACTGAGTGTGTCTGCTGACAGGGCGTCTGACTGATAGGATCGGCCCGAGGGGGCTCTTGGGGTGGGGGGGGCCTTAACAACACCTTCTCTGATAGGCCGCTGTGGCCACGCCCCCATATAGGAAATGTAAGCCCCCCCTAATGCGCGGCGTAATCGTACAGCACAGTGAGGGGGGGGGGGTCACACCTCAACGACGTGTGGACTAAAATAAAAATAAAGAACCCTTCACTACGGCGCCGAGGACCCGTATGAAAGGACAACAATCACTCGCCATCATGAGATGTAACATTCCTCGTTTCCACGGGGAAATTTGAAAGAAAAGCAATTTCACATTAAACTATCCGACACAATGCAGAAGGGGAGGGGGGGAGGGGGGAGGGGGAGCGTGTGAATGGTTGGTGGTGGCAGGAGTAGATGTTGAGGAAGCGAGGGGGGGCAAGGAGCTTCCTAACAGCCATTGGCCAACCGGAGTCGCACACATCCCTCCCCAGAGTTAAAAGGGATGGAGTGGATGAAATTTCAAAGCCTCCCCTGCAGACACACACTCTGCACGCACACACACGAATACACACACACACACACACACACTCTGCTCTGCACACACACACTCTGCACACACACACACACAATACACACACACACTCTGCATGCACACACACTCTGCTCTGCACACAAACACACTGCACACACACACATGAATACACACACACACACACACACACACACACTGCTCTGCGCACACACACTCTGCACACACACACACACACACACACACACACTGCACACACACACACTGCTCTGCGCACACACACGCTCTGCACACACACACACACTGCTCTGCACACACACACACACACTCTGCACACACACTGCTCTGCACACACACACACACATTCTGCTCTGCACACACACACACTCTGCTCTGCACACACACACACACTCTGCACACACACACACACACACACACACACACACACACACACGTTCAAATATTCACCCTCTGCATCGTAGCTCCGCCTCCTGCACGCTCGCATCACACATTAATCACACGATGCTTCTGCAGCTGATTAATGACAGAAAAACGAACCCAAAGAAAGCAGCTCAACATGCGTGTGTGTGTGTGTGTGTGTGTGTGTGTGTGTGTGCAGAGCAGAATGCGTGTGTGTGTGTGTGTGTGTGTGCAGAGTGTGTGTGTGTTTCCAAATGTCACTTTCCTCTTTTTTTTCTCCTTCAAAAGATGCTATATAAAAAAAAGAAAAACCGTCTTTAATTAAAAGAGGACGTATATTTCCCATGATTACTTGCTGCAGGCAGTGCGGGCGAGTCCCAGCGAGATAAGACGTCCACCTATTAAACTCCTTCACTTATTACGACCAACAATGCGGCTGGTGATTAACTGGCGTGTTGCAGAGGTGGAGCACAAAGAGGTGGTGTTTAGCTCTGCTTCTGACCCCCCACACCCGACCCAGCGGCCTCCATCCGACCCCTCGCCTCCTCGCTCCGCACGCCGTCTCCATCGCTGAACAGCTCGACAGAAACATCCTCCAGCGAGTGACGAGCCGCAGATGATCCGCTGCTGTTTTTCCTCTTTTGTTTTGTCTTTATTTTATTTTGGTTGTTTTTTTTCTCTTCACGTCTTTGTTGCCGAGCAGTCGTTGCTGTGGTGATTTCGCACTTCCCAGAGATCACAAGTGGAAGAGGTCGGCCGGTAGCGGCGAAAGGGGAACTTTTCCTCTTCTTTGCTTCCCGGAGGTGGAACGTCTCTATTCTCTGCTTCTACGCTGGAAGCATCAAAGCCTTCAAAGGATCACGCCGCGTTTGGTAGAGTTATAATCTCAAAGACGTCGTGAATGTCTCCTGCTGATGAAAGTACCGATGAAGAACTGCGGTATTTGTTCACCGCGATATTTACACGCCGTCTTGTAGCATTCGCCCGGAGAATAGACCCAAACAAAGAGGCTCTAAACTCAACTTAAATTGCCTTTTCCAAATCAACCAGGGCCGAAATCCGCAGTGTCGCCACTTTAAAAGCGCTGAATTCTTTGTCTGCGCACACGTGAAGCGAGCCGTGATGGATATGAGGAAATTGCTCGTCTAAGTCAATTCTTTCACAGGTTTACCGAGCTACCGACTGCCCTGCCCCGAGTCCTGGTATATGGACTCAGACGCACCTCCACAATCACGTCCCCCTCCTGAGTAATTACAGCGATTAATGTGTGGCCGCGGCTCTGGACGCTCCATCAGGATTTGCGCGTGGTAACGGATGGACGAACATCCTTAATAGGGAATCCATGGCGTCCAAAACACAACAACAACAAAAACGAGGCCGGCTTTACCCACAATCCTCTGGGGCGGGACTAGGAGCACGAGGACACAAAGCGGAGGGGGGTGTTTGCCCTTGTCAGCTGACCTCCAAAGAACTGAACGGCAAAGATCATATCAGGACACCAGTACTGCACACATCACCTCGCATCTATATTTTGATGTATCGCTCAACAAATACCCTTCCAAATAACCTTGTCCGATCTGAAATGCAGCCCTACTGTGTTGCCAAGACTGAGAAGCCACACTTTTCTTTTTTCTTGCATGAATTTACTGTCTTTAACTGTACAATCAGGTGGAACATGTCAGACTCGTGTCACATCGTAAGGTGTGCTGATGTGTTGCTATCTACTTCATTATTCATGAATACAGAACAGTTTCCACATGCTGCACTCCCTTCCTCTCAGCCCGACTCGTTCATTGTTATTTCTGGCCAGCACCTGCTCATTAAATTACCTACCCAGACTCCTCTAGCTGTCTAATAATCTCGTTGCCAAGGACGCGTTTGCGGTTTGTCTGTTCGGTTAAGAGGAAGCAAAGGGGATTGGGTATCAGAAATATATAATTCCAAATGTGGTTTGGTTTGAGCGAGTGTGTGTGTGGATGTCGGTCGGTCCAATTATTCGAAAAGAAGAAAGCGACAAAGACAAAAGAGAAAGTGCGAGGAAAGTGACGGAGGAAGCGCGGTGATGTAGACCGTTGGCAGGTGGCTCATATCGGTGTGCTACATTGAAGGTGCAGATGTTGTGATTTTCCTTTTCTTTTTTTTCTCTCAGTCAAATGTCGAAGCACATCTGGCGAGAT
Organism: Gasterosteus nipponicus; assembly: GCA_014132575.2. Lineage (NCBI taxonomy): Eukaryota > Metazoa > Chordata > Actinopteri > Perciformes > Gasterosteidae > Gasterosteus > Gasterosteus nipponicus. The sequence continues at coordinate 935,831 of BMAF01000014.1, forward strand.
ACAAATCTGCTGTAGCGGCAATGAAGTTACCTTCTAGATCCAATTCTGTGATTCATTAGCAGTGTGTTTTATGTATGTATATATTGAATTTTTTTATATAGATTTGACCGACAATCCCTAAGAAAGAGGTCATGACTATTACTTATGACATCATAGATGATTCATACATTACCTCATTAGATTTATTACGCAATTTGTGTGTTTGATACAGTCAAAAACCCCTTTTAACGACATGTCGGCACTAGTGGAAGAGTCGGGGTTCCTCGGCGGGATGCCAGGAGTCTCTGTCTGTCTCTGTCTTAATTTAATATTCTTTCTTGATATGAGTGTTACAAGGGCGTATTGCAGGAGCGTTAAATAATAATAATGTGATTACAAAGAACAAGGTAGAACACATAAAATCAAGAAAGCACTTTCTCACTCAGGCACAAACACACACACACACACACACACACACACACACACACACACACACACACACACACACTTCTGTCCTCCGTGTTAAATCCACCAGGCGGTTTGGCATTCTTGATATGTAGAACATTTTTCCTCCACACTGTCATGCATTGGATGCTGATGGAAAAAAAAGCCCTCAGAAGATGTCACAGTGTGTAGAAACATTAATTTTTAATTCTAGAAAAAGCACAAACCGTACACACACCAAGGTTATTATAGTTTTGAATTTTGAATTAGTTTTAATTTTTATTTAGTTTTGACTTTTTGTGTTCAATTTCAGTTTAGTTGTAATTAGTTTTTAAAGCAGGTTTGCTAGTTTAGTTTATTTTTTATTTTTTGAAAAGGCTTAGTTTTAGTTTAGTTTTTATTAGTTTCAGTGTTAGTTTTAGTCTTTACCGCAGAATGTAACAGACCGGGGCGTAGTCAGGGAAGCTTCATTTTTTGCTTGCAAAACAAAATGCTCAAAATGAATTGTAGATACAAGCTATAATAAGTAATACAAACTCAACACAACATACCATTTTAAAAAATGTATTTAGGACAGATGAACAGCCATCCACAAAAGACAACTATGAAATATGTGTCAGTCAGTGTGTTTGTGTCATTAACCAGAAAAATTCCACTGGACACAACAATATTAACAACAGAACATAAAATGTAGATATGGGTACAAATATGTAAACCAAACCAGTCTATACAAGATGCTATAGCCAATAGACTAAAGACACACGTGAACAGCATGTACTAAACCCATTAATGAGCCACACATGACATTGCTTGGGAGCCGGGAGTCTCAGAGAGCTCAATCTGAAAAAAAAAGGTACTGCAGGTGGGCCGCGAGAGGTGATTTACAATAAATAAAGTTTTTTAATTTTCAATTTTTAAAAGTTTGAAATTAATATAAAAAGATGTATGATGCGGCACATTAGGTATGTGAAACATTAGTTGATGAAGCACAAACAATTTAAACGAACCGATTAATAAAACAATAAGGCTCTCGCTCAAAACGGCTGCTCTTAGCCGCCTGTCTTGTTCAACAAGCGGGGCGCCCTCTTGTGGTATTAAAGTCAATATACCACATTTTCCGCACTCCAAGTCGCACTTAAAAGGCTTTAATTTCCTCAAAAACGACAGTGCCTTATAATCCGGGCGCCTTATATATGGATCAATTGGTTAATCGGTTGATCCATACTGGTTGTTACACGGCGCTCAAGGCGCTCTGCCAAACAGGACAAAGCTTCGTCTGACGGCCCGAGATGCTGGCGCTCAAGCGCGTGAGATAAGGAGCTGCTTTCAGGCGCGTCGGGAACAAAGCCGTCGTTCTCGCCGAGCACTTCATGAGATTAAAGAGCGAGAGACGGCGCCCTTTCTCTACAGTAGCTGAACCATCTTAACGGGGAAATAAATTAATCTAAAAGCAGCCGAAGATTTAAAGGCGTGGATGGCGAGGGGGGCGGCGGGAGCGGACGCACCTCGCAGCATTGATCAGACCCTGAAAGCACCGTCTCCACCTTACTGTCAAAAAGAACCACAGCGGCGGCGTAGAAAACTCCTTCGAGCGCGAGCAGAGATTCTCCTCGCGAGCAACGAAGTTCACGTTTCGCAAGCGAACAAATACCTCGCGGAGACGAACTTTTGATCGCGCGAGACGGACTTTTGCTTGAGTTTGGAAACCGCTGTTCTATAGCATTGACAAAGACGAAAACTAAAGACATTTTCTCTATAATTCTATTTTATTTTAGTTAGTTTTGTAAAGACACAATACAGTTTCAGTTAGTTATCGTTTTTTATAAAGGCTCGTTTTTATTTCATTTCAGTTAACGAAAAAAAAAATCACACCTCGTTTTCGTTTTTTTGTTAGTTTTTGTTAACGATAATAAGATTGACACACACACACACACACACACACACACACGGCTTCACACACACACACTCTTTACACACACACGGTTAGGATAATGAGTGGAAAGATGGAAGGATGAAGCAAACGGTGTCCCCACATAGAAATGAGGATGCCTTTATACACAGATCCTTTCCTCCCACTGTCTCAACTACTATGTGCCCTTCAGCCAGCCAGCCACACACACACACACACACACACACACACGGACACGCAGTGCATCAGCCTTCGGGGGGAATTACGGTTTGATTTCAGGTTCGTGGAGATGAAGCAGAACGATAGTGGCAGGCCAATGGGCAATGAATAAAAGCCCCATCAGACCTCTGGCCCTTGGTATGAACTGTCACCACAGAAGCAGCACACACACACGCACACACACCCCATTGGCAAATATCCCCCTTCAGGAGTTGCACACAGCACCTACGTCACAGCACATGTCTCAGGGCTCAGTGGGGCGGTTGTCAGGCTTCTTCTCTGCCAGTCCCACAGTCTGTCGCTCTGCTCACTTATTCTCCCAGTGGGGGAGGAGGGGCGTTGTTGGTTGGGGGGGTAGCGCGCAAAGGCTGGCCTATATAGTTCAGCGACGAGCCCAGTCACCACGTAGATTCATAGTATCGGCGAGAGAGGACTGAGGAGATGGTTTGGGATTTAACTAGCTCGGGAGATTTAGCGAACACTTTGCAGAATCACCTTAATCCAGCGCTGCTCTGTAAAGGGAGGGATGTGAACGGAAAATGAATTGCTTTTTTTCCCGCACGTCTGAGTTTCTCTTTTGAACCAGACAATTGGTTGTTGCTTTGGATTTTTTTTCTTTTTTTTCTGTCCAAATATGGATAGACATTTGCATTTTAGATAGAAATGATGTCTTGTCTTCAACCTGTTGTGACAGATAAAGATCCAAATCCCAAGGTTGGACCCTTATAAACAAATTAAATCCAATAGTGGCACGTCACCTTCAGGAGAAGGCAGACTTTCTACGACTGCTGTTTCAGAGGATGCTTTAGTGCACACAATAGGTGTCACGCAGTATTTCACTGTGTTACAATCCTGAGCTCCATCAAATTGCCGCTTCTACGGAAATATAACAACACATCTCACAGACTGTTCGTCTTTCCATTTGTTGCCATAGGAAAATGTTTGTGCTGCACGCTAAAAGAAGTACCTTTTATTCCACAGCCAGTTTAACATTCTGCAGAGGAAGTTGCCGGGAGGTACTGGCGAGGCATGTGAGACTTTTATCAGAGATGAGACTTTGAGAGGTTTGTGTCCTTCACACTGAGGGCTTGGATGCAGGCTGGGGAACTTTTCACGTGACAGACGGCTTTGCCTAATCGGCCGCCTGTTCTCCAACTCTAAATGTGGTTGTTTTTTTTAAATTCCGTCTCATGGACTCACTCATTTTCTCTCTTCCTCCCCGTCCCTGGCCATATGCATCTCTTGACATCTGTCTGAGCGGAACGGGGGACATAACCGACCGAGGAGGAGTCCGTTCGCAAACAAGCCCTTGGTTTTTAAAATCTCTCCGGCGCGATCCAGATTCCCAAGGCGCCGGCGTTCTGCGGCTAGAGAAAGGGGGTAGTTTTTGAAAGAAGCAACAGGGGGCAACTCTGCCAGCCTGCCCAGCGTGCCGAGTATGGACCATGAAAACAAAATGACAGTGTTGAAGTCATTAGAGGAAATGGGGAAAGAAATCTTAAGTAAAGGGACCGTCGGGACGGCATAGGTGGTCACTATTGTCTCCCTATAGACAAGTTTCCCGGGCACTTCCGGTTTACTTCCTGTTTCTGCCAAGAACTTCCGGCGCAGGCTGAGTAGTGGTGTAAAAATGGCTTTGGAATGGCAACATTCGACCGAAAATCTGGTTAAAAATGGTGTTTTGACCATTCCGCATCCAAGTAAGGTAACATCATGGGCGGACAGCATGTCGATATGGCCCAGCATCACAACATCCAAGATCTTTTCTTATTTTATTGATTCCATGGCGGTGGATGGGAATGCCTTAATAACCTGAAAAGCTCAGAGGCGTTTCAGTACCTCCATTCCGACAAAGTGGACTGTGTACTTTTACACAATATGGGCAGTTTAATTTACCTAAAGCCGATGTTCAACCAGGCCAGTCCGTTAACAATTCAGCGCATAACGCCTGGGTTTTGGTTACCAAGACGGGAGATGTGGAGACTGCAGGCTGTACCTGTAGCCATGCAGCCGCCGTGCTTTGGAAGGTACGCTAGCTAATCTTATGCTTGTATTAAGATGTTTGTATGTATCCGTGTGTTAATATATAACAGAACACGAAGAGTAATAAAAAGAAAAAGTAATCCCTCTAGCCTGCCTGCACTAAAAGCATGCTTTAACCCTTCAAAAAGTCGACTGACTTAGCGTCAAAGTGCGCACCCCTGACATATCTATTAATAGCTTCGGAATGGATAAAGGTATTAACTTACTTTTTCTATGAAAAAGCTGACATTCGTCTGCGTAATAATTAGTAGACTGTGTTGACTTCCGCGAATGATAAGCCTTCCGTATTTGAGTGCAAATCTATAGATTTTTCCAGATTTTTTTTATATAAGTCTAAATAAATTCAGGCATTAAGGGGTTAAACATTGATGTGGATGGCTGCAGGCCCAGCTCATTAATTGTTTTGAAAAGTAACAAAAACGCTCTACCTTCATCATACCCTTGTTATTTTCATTTACAAAATGTTGTCTCTAAAAGAAGTCAATTGCGCTGTGATGCTCAAACCATTATTTAAAAGGTGTGTGATTTTGTTTCTATCTGTCTGCAGGTAGAAAATGCTGTGAGGCAAGGGAAGACAGGGCTTGCCTGCACTGATGTGCAGAATTGCTGGAATGCCGGGACAAAAAGCAATACTGGGCAGCAAAAAATCAGAGATGTGTCTTTCCCAAGACACAGCAGAAATAATCTATACCAACCAGCTTCACATGCATCCTCCTCCAGCATAGTCTCTACACCTAGTCGCAAGGTAAAAGTCCATCAGACTAATTAGTAGATTGTTAGGACAGAAACAAATATAAAGGGGCTATAAGACAAAAATAAGACAACAGCCAATAAAGGCCTTATAAATTGCTTGTAATGGCACACAAGTATAACTAGTTACTTACAAATGCAGTTATTAGTCATTAATTAGTGTCTAATTTCTGATCCTTAAAATAAAGTGTTACCATATATATATAAAAGGAATATGTACAATAAAAAAAAAAACCTGCAGGTAACCCAGGTTTTACTTTTCATAGGGACTTACACCTCATGTGGCAGTCGGATGAGTCTGGACCTCATGTTTGCTAAAGCAGCACATATGATAAGAATCTTGTCCAACCTCGGGGTCATGGAGATGGGGACAGTTTGGGACAGAATTTTGAAGACTTTAAGTCTTCGGATTGCCCTCTCCACATGTATACGGACATTGGCCACTCGTCTGGTGCGTGTTACCTGCTCATTGGTCAATTGACCACGCTTGTAGGTAAAGGCAGGAATATTTAATTTCACCTTCCTTTCATGTAGCACATCTCAAATCGTGATTCAAATCAATCACCTTACTTACTTCACCTTTAGACACTTTAAAGCGCTTTGCCACATCCCCTAACACAAGGTTCAGTTTCAGTTTCATGAGGGTCATCAGTATTTGGTCAACAACAGGAATACTACATGATGGTTTACTAAATGGCAACATCGTTTTCACCAAAGTAAAAAAATATAATAGACGCAGTCCTGTGTACAGCAGCGAGGTATCATCATCCAGGAGCAAATCATCAGCCACAGTCTGACCCTCAGTCTGCGTCGATTTGTTCACGTGGTCCAACTTTGCCGTGTAGCTGTGGTCAGTTTTTGTTAGGTCCTCCCATTGTGTTGCAGCATCTTTAAACTTCGGCTCGATGCACACTTCGAAAAGACAAACAGCATCAACTATAAATGTATATACCCTACTAACACAGGACAGAGACACATAACGTTATATCAACAGTCGAACTTATGCTGCAAAATTTAGCTAACCAGAAAAATATCAAGATACACTTACCATCCGTTTGCGTGTCACTTGTGTTTCTGTCGAGTTTACGTCTCTTTTGCTGGGGAGGTCGCTCGTATCCCAACCAAAGTTCCGGGAAAGGGTTTTCCTCTGTGGGCTTTTTATCAACGAAGTGATAAGAACAAACAAACAGTCTTTTGGGCGGATTCTTCAACTTCAGAGCCGCTAGCCACTTCCGAGATTCAACATCTGTTTTTGGTTTCTCATACAATGCATACGGGGGAGCACATCCACATTGGCGCCTTGTAGATGGTTGATGGTCGAAACATTCTCCTTCCGACCAAACATTCAGCAATCGCCACGAGTTGTTGCAACCGTGAACAGCACAATATGTCCCGGAGCCGTGTCGGCGTGTAACACCAGCCATAGTTGACTCAGAAGAGGATCCAGCAGTGGTCATTTACGTATTTAAGATGTGGGAATTAAATCCCTAATCGCATGCAAGAGGATAAAGAACGTGATGTTGTAGGAGATAAGGTTGGGGCGGGGAGACAGGGAATTGGGCAACAAAATAAGAATAAAGTCCTCCGATTTGAGGTATTTCTCAAACACTTCTCTGTAAAGAAAGAACAACTACCAACTTTCTTGTTTGGTAGACGTTGTAACCAAGCACCAGCCTCCTTCTGAGGCTTTAAGGCTTTTTACATTGTTGCTTTGTGGGAAAATCCAGACGCCTTCAATATTATTAGATTACCAGTAATCGTACAAATAAAATAACATTTTGGTCCCAGAGAGGCGCAGAACGAAAAGGCGTCGTTGTTACTTATGCAAAGGCTTTATCCCCAAGCCAACATGAAAGCTTTTCGCTTTCCATGGAAATATGTCACACTCTTTTTGGCCTGAAGTTGTGCTGATGGAATTATCGCTGATAAACCGCCTATGAGATGCTGTGTTGTGGAAATCACAACTTACTCCCCATGCTTTAGTATTGACTTAATACTAATGATAATTTAATACATATTATATATTTAAGACTAAATGTATTTCTTTATTTTATTTGTGATCTTAGGTACTCTGTGTAGCACTGGAAGAGGATGGCGGCCACTCAAGAAATAAGATTTGTGTTGTTGCAAGATGGAGTTTTTCTGTTTAGGTCGACTGAAGCTTTTAGCAGTGTTTGTAGAACCCTTCTCGCCCTTTGGCAACCAGTATTCTTTTCGATCTTGTACCTACATCAGGAGTCTTTGAACTGTGCTCAGTTTGACCCCAAAGGGTAACGTTTGCCTCGTATACCACCAGAGTAGGCAATGGTTGTGGACCAAAGTGAGACATTTATCCTGAAATTCCATCTTTTGGCGATTGCTTCGGCTGTATTTTTAAAAATGAGCCGTTGCATATTTGTGAGCATGTCCGATGAATAATACCAGAAACCTCTTTTTAGCAGAATACCTCCAACATGTCCCATCGCTCTTTGTTATACAGCAGGGAACCATTTAGGCGATTCCATTATCTCCTCCTTGCTCACCCCTGAGGGATCTTCTTAACCCCATCCCTCGCTATGTAATTTGCCACCAGCAGCGTGTTGGCTGTGGAAATGGAGGGCACAGTCCTGTTTCTACACAGCGGTGCGCTATTCGGGATAATTATCGACCGTACGAATGCATGTCAGCGAGTGGGGCCTTAAAAGGAAGTACGGTCCACAGGCAAGTGACCATGCCTATCGTCATGTCCAGCTTTTATTTTCACATTCAATCTAATGAGCTGCTCTTCTTTTTGTGGGCTACATGGACGGGATTGCCGCAGTTCTCGTCAATTAATTCCTCAATCTCTAAACGAAAATGCTCTTGTTTGATCGGCACTGCATTAATTCCCCCGTATGATTAACGGCAGGAAATTGGCTTGTGGAGGGAAATGATATTCATCTGACCCCTCCCACCTGCTCCAGCGCGGATGAGACCGGTGTGATTATTCTGATTTTTCTGGACATCAGCACAGTATTTCACTCCGCTCCACTGACCTTTCCGCCTTGCCGTTGGCCGTCTGTATGCAAGAGAAAGCGTCCCAGGCATAACACGTGTACCATCTAGTGAGTTCACGACACGCAATCCTCGGTTTTAAGTGGTACGCGCAGCACCTTCTGATGCACATTTCAAAATAACGGCATGCATTAACATGAGTTTAAATGGGGCCTACTTGAGGCGATGCATCTGGCGGACAATAACATGGATTTATCGCTGCTTTTCCCATTTTGCTCTGATGAATAAGCTGCTTTGCAGACATATTAAACCTCCCCTAGCTCTGTCCCTTCAGCCATGATGCATTGTCTGGTGCTGTGCATCGTCTCTCCATTTCATCCCTGAACTGATTAAGGCTTTGGAACAGCATAGAGGCACCACAGGAACAGTATTGGCAGAGCAGCCACTCTGAAAGAGGCGGACTGTCACTGTGTGTGGAGACTATTCATCGTAGGACGGTTGGCTCTCCCTTTGGTCAGGGAATCAGGACGTCAATAACTCAATCCATGTGAATGCAGGTGTGAATTCTGCATCTGCGCTTGATGTGAAATGACAAAAAAACATTTGCTCCACTACTGACTGCTCCTACTGCTCCCCCGCTGTGTCGAGTTGTCATCTTGGATATAAAATTCCAGTAAACGGTATTTCTTTTTCAATGTTGTGCTGTGGTCAGCGTGGATATTGATGGTTACATTTCCCGGCGAAAAGCATCTCCTCATCCAAATAAATCAACTGGTAAACAAAGCCAATGCTGCTGAGACTGTGGCTCAACAGGAGCCGCTGCACGGATGCGGGCTATAAAGCAATTTTAGGGATTTATCATTAAACCGCCCCTGGGAATTTTGACACCCGTGTACATTCTAGTCCCGGCACGTGGAGGAAGAATCGTGTTGTGGTTGTTTTTATCTTTGTCCCAAAGCAAATCGCAGTCTGAATCCCTACTGTGTGTGTGTGTGTGTGTGTGTGTGTGTGTGTGTGTGTGTGTGTGTGTGTGTGTGTGTGTGTGCGTGCGTGTCATGTTTGCACAGCATGTGAGTGTGTGTGTTTCTGCATCTGAGAACATTAGACACGGTTGAAATTTTCGCTTGAGGAGAAAAGTTGCTTTCTAGTTAATACATCTGAGCAAACCAAAAATGTTTTTAGTTTTTAGTTTCCAAACAAAAAAAGTTCATAAAAACATCTCCATGTGTTCTCCTTCAAGGTTACAGCATGTCACGCATTGGTCCATTTCAAAGTCATATGTATGCCGGTGCGTATGTATGCCTGTGCATCATTTAATCATCCTGTCTGTCAGCGAGTCATTATATCCAAGCTGTGAACCATTCTTTCTGCCATTCACCTGCAGAGCAGGTGCCACCTGCCCGCAGGCCTAATGGAGTTCTCACTCCTCGAAAACTGCTGTCACACTCGCTGAGCTTCTCTTTTTCTGCCTCACAGAGGAAGCTGGTGTGTTGTACACAGGCTTTGGAATACATATAGGCCAGAAGTCCAAGTAAGGTGAATTATTAAAGACAAAGAAACAATTTGCATGATGAATTAGCCTATTATAGAAGTGACTTGAAATATTTGTCTTACCCCCGATTTTCTTCCCGCGCGTTGTTCTAGCAACAAGCCTTGGTTGCTTTTGTCTGCAAATCATCTAAAAATCTCACTTTTGTTGCAACTCGTAAAAAGGTCTGTGATCCAGTCAGTCAAAAGTGACCACTTTCATTCTAATATAGTCAAATCTAAAAATAGCGGGTACAGTAAGCGACAGAGGAATCAACGTGCTTTTCTTGTTCTTTTTTTCAGCTTGTGACAAGCGGCTGCAGCTGCATTTTGAAACGGCTGCAGTGGTGCTTGATATCTGTTCTCAAGTAGAGAATAAAGAGCTCCAGCAGTCAGAGCGAGACAAGAGGCCAGTGTGAATTACACATGCAGTGTTTTGTTAGCCAAGGACGCGTTTAATCTTTGTTTTATAGAACAAAGCTCGGATAAACATGAATTATGAGGTGAGGAGCCACGGTCAGTGCGGTTTAGAAAAAAAGTAATATTGTCAGGGCGGTCTTTAAGTCGTAGAGCATTTTGAAATCAAAATGATGGAGTGCAATATATTCTGGTCATGTGTTATCTATACACGAGCCTCATGGGTACCGCAGGAGGCATCTTTGTGCATCGGAGCCAGGAGACTCCATCACTTGACGTCCTGTCACTGAGATAAGATTAAAACCCGGGTGAAGATCCTCGGGAGACACGGAGCCGCTGGATGTTCTGCCCGCAGATATTACAAGCGACGCAGCGGTATGCACACAACTGAAGACTATCGTTGGCAGGTGCTGGGGCAATAAGAAGATGCCGATGAAATACATAAACAAGTGTAGACGCACACAGTAACTACCTGCAGGAATAACAATGTTTTTATTACATCCTTTGCTAAATTAGGTACATTTGTATCATCAGGCTGAGTTTTGGCACCACGCATACTTATTAACCCCAACAGAAAAGTCTAAAATAGGCAATTTGTCTTTTTTTAACGTGAGTTTAAAATGTTTTTCATAGATCTTGTTTTTAGAATTTAGAAATAACCCGTGCACACACCTTTCATTAAGAGCAGCCCCATGATCTTCCCAACAGACCAGCCCGGATTTAGGGAATTGAGACGGGACAGCTGAAGAGGGCAAAGCAGCGACTATCACTGTCGCTATATATTATATATATATATATATATATATATATATAGGCAAGGCAAGGCGAAGTCACAAAGGAAATGGGTTTGTAATTTGCTGTGTTTTTTCATAGAGTGTAATTTGCTGCAGAAGCTTCGCCTCCTTTGGGAAGTACCGTAGCTACGCCTAAGCTCGCTGTCACTTCCTAAACTTAAAAGCCTGGTGATGATTGTGACCCTGGCATTTCCTATAGTCGCTGCTTTGCCCTCTTCTGCTGTTGGGAAGATCACAGGGCTGCTCTTAATGAAAGGTGTGTGCACGGGTTATTTCTAAATTACGCGCCCCTAGGCGGAGCCGTCAGATGAAAGGGCATAAATCTGCAGAGGAGAGGGGAGGGAAAGTTGGCAGATGAGATGGCAGATGTAAACCTTTCCAGGACAATGGCCAGTGAGATCCAGCAGAGCATTAGCGCAGCGCAGCAAAAGTAAAGTGCTCCTAATAGCAGTACATCTTTCCTGCTTTTTATCTTCACTTTTGCTTTCTCACATTATTAAGACTCTATGAGCCTTTAACTCTCTCCCAGAGAGAGAATAGAGTGAGAGGGACAAAAGTGGAAGTCTAGGCGGCTTCCTGTGCGCTCCAGCCCGCTGTTTTCCTCATCGGGAGCCAGAGGTTTCCTCCCGTGAGTGATGGGTTCGTTTTAGGGCAAATGGAGAATTCTTAGTAAGATTGGCTTTTTTCTGTGCTATCCAAAATCTGATCTCTCTCCCACTCACACACACACACACACACACACACACACACACACACACACACACACACACACACACAGAAGACTTGGCTGGGATGTGAAGCCCAGTGAGTGAGCTCTGTAGCAGACGTCCCAGACCCTCAGCTCAACCCTGCCCGCAGGACGTGGTCACACCAAGGGGAGGAGGCAACGATCGGCCCTATTCAATAATACATCGACTGCATTAAAACGCATGAATAAGTCATGGGCGGAAAGAACCCAGTCGTCAGGATACACATACACACACACACACACAGCAAAACAAAGATATATCTACTTCTGCTGGTCAGGCTCTGTCTTTTACCCACAATCTCTCTCTCTCTCTCTCTCTTACTGACGCTGCAGACCATTTCAATGCTGCGTTAAAATGACACAAATACAAGCGCTAACTATGCCGAGGAATTGAATGGGAGCAGTGCCTTGTTGGGAGTTCCTCAAGGAGGTGCAGCAAGGGAAAGGAAGGAGCTCCTTGTTTTTGCTAACAGAAGTGTGTCAGACAGGAATGCCCTGGCAGCAGTCCTCTCAAAGACACTCACAGCCCATCAACCCACGTGAAGATTTATCCTCCTGAATACAACGGAATAATGTTTGCTTCTTCTGATGACCCCTGTCAGGATCTCCGATCACCCCGAGTTGCTTGATGAGAAGAATCGCAGCATGTTGATCAATTAAAGTCAAAAAGTTAACATTTATTTAGAAGAGAAAAAGATTACATGAGCATTTCTCCACAGATATCTGGCTCTAACTATTGCTTGCAAGCAGGAGGTCCAACACACCAGCACGTATCTCAGCGCTCGGTGTAATGACGTCTCCGAGCAGTAAAAACGTTGAGTTTTTATACACATGTGGAGGACATTCTCCGTGCCAGCTACGAGAAGCTGCAAAGCAGGTTGAGATAAGAACCCAGGTGAAGCTGAGGGTAGCACACACACACAAGATCCTCCTCAGTGGCCGGTGCAAATCATAATTAATTGACATAAAGTAAAACTTGGATCCGGAACTTTCGTACCGAATAAGATATGAACCAAGGCCATTAACAGAAGTCCTTTGTTTTGAAGCTTCTATGAGATCGAGTCAACCGTCCTCCCTTCTCAGGGCACAGCTGCAAACTAACATTTTGTATCATGCTGCTCTTTCACATCAGGGTCAAATACAGGACACTTGAGACACGGCTTTAGCACAAAACAATGTTATAATATATTTTACCACTACATGCTCTCACACCCCCTAGTTGGAAGATTTACCCCCTAAGACAACCACAAAATGAAATAAAACTCCCATGAAATAGAGACTGAAGTCTCAAAATCACATATGCACACCTACTTTGCCGCGAAATAGGTCTAACTTTCCTGTTTTATTTTCGCAGGCCACCAGAGCCGAGGTCCGACCCCGTGAACCCACGAGGCTTTGATGACAACGACTCTGGACCGTCCATGGACCACGCCCCCTGAATACCAGCAGACCAGACTCCTACTCACCCGTCCCTCAATGTGTACTCCAGCCATCGGCCCCGCTGAGCTGTCAGCCCCCCCCCCCCTCTCTCTCTCTCTGTCAGCCTTTTTCACCCCCCCCTCCTGGCGCTGTGCCTGCTGCCAGCGAGCTGACCTTGAAGAGGGCTGATGTGACAAATATGGATGGCGACGTCTTTTCTGTGCTCAAACTTCTTCTTTTTTTCACTAGCTACTAACTTCCATCGATTTGAAGTTTCGGGCGATCAATTACCATCAGGCTCAATTTCCACAGCCAGTCAGGTCCTTGGCTTACTGGTGAGCCTGGCAGACTCTGGGAGGAGTCTGGGTAGGCAGCCGAGCGTAGCGTCGGTTAAGCCCGACAGATGTCAGAAACGGGGGCGCTCCGTAGCGCCGCTCTCTTCACAGCCGTGAACAATGTCGCTCTGTTTCTGTCATTGTGACAGACATTCGGACGATCCTTGGAACATAATTTCCAGATGCTGCAATGCCTTATGTCATCGAGAGATCGTTGAAAGGTGTTCTCTGTGTCATGTTTGATTAAGAAGAAAAAGAAAAAAAATATGTGTCTTATGTTTTATAATGTTGTACTTTCCATCACCGTGTGCCGATTCTTTATGCTCGTGTATTGGAGCGCACTTCCTTGTGTGCTTATGTGTGAGTCTTTGTTAGGTGAAAATCAAACGTGCGCAAAATAGCTCAGCTTTCTATTTAGTGTGATGTACAAAGGCTCATTCCCCCTGTCCAATGCACAGGGTGTGTGACCGATCGCCATCCAGACGAGCGCACGCACTTTCCACCTTGACCCACTCGGCCGCGGCGTTCGTTCGTGATGTACAAGTGTGTCCATGTTAGCGGTTTGCTTTCTTTAACGCGATTAATTCTGTTCTGCTTTACTTTCTGAATTGAAAGCGGTGTCACCCATCATACGTGGCACATGTTTGACAAAGACATCGCTTTGCCCTGAGAGGAATGTCTGCGTGTCAACAGCCTATTGAAATGACTCTGAAAAGAAAAGTGAAACAGCAGACACAAGTTTGACTGTCTTTGTCTATTTTTTTGTTTTAAATGCATAAATAAACAACCAGTTTCTGACGATGACATTCGCACTTTTGCCAAACTCTACAAACACCTCAATGTCATCAGTCATCCAAGAAAGTAATGTAAAAAATTAAAAAACGGTAAGCATGCAGCGACGGACGGAGACGAGAGGAGAGATGACGTGCTGTTTAGAAGGGATTCGTTCTGCTTCATCGACATGCGAGGGGGGCGCCCATCTTGATCAGACTGGGAGTAGTAGGTTTGGGAACAAACAAAAGGGTGTTGATGGAGCAGGAGAGCCCTTCGGGGTCTCTTCTTTTCCGCAGATGCATTTAAATGTTGACAGGTTTCATTCCTACGCTGCCAGCCGAAGCCAGAACCCACTTTCATCAACTTGAAGCCTCAATCACTAAGCCTTTCTCTCGAGGCCGCTCGTTTTTCTCTCTCTCGCTTTGCTCCTTTCGCCTCGTCCTTACAGCACTCTGTGTTTCTCGCTCCCTTCTGCTGCGTCCGCTTCGTCAAGCCAAGGATGCTTCTGCAGCATTTCTGATATTGACGCGTGGAAATCCGTTTAGCCAGTGGTCATTGCTGTCTGGCTGGTAACACGTCTGGGTTTGCGTTCTCTGGTGAGTTTCCCTTTACAGAAATAATGGGGCTTAATGACTTACCGCATGAGGCATTGATCCTTCAGCATTCACTAAGCCACTGCTGACTGACCGAGCGCCAGAGCACTCAAACCCCTTTTACAGATTTCTTTTTGTTTTTGGTTATTTCTTAAGTGTGTTATAATGTTTCCACCCCCTTGCCATTAGAGAGCGGCTGGCTTTCGGATAATGATCATTAGGCCGTCATCTCCGACTAGAAGTCTGGTGTGATCAAAGAACTGAGAAACAAACCTGATCGATGGGGACAATGTGCCTGTTGTCTGTGGAGGAAATGGAGAGGAGAAGATTGTCAGATCTAATTCAGCCGGGGAGAACACAAGGTTCCCCTTTTTACACACACAATTACACCTGCTCTCGCAGGTTCACTTCACAGAGCATCGTCACAGGGGGGCGTAATGAACACGAGCGCAGTTTTAAGACGTGCAACTTACCGCGTGGGCAAAGAAAGACTTTTGTGTTTGTATTGACGTGAATGAATTGCCTCACGGGTTGTGAGAACGAATTAGCTACGTGACATGCTTGCTAGTGGTCACGCAGCTTTGATTGATGCCTTTTTAATTGAGCCCGCCGTATTAAACAGACAGTCGGTGTCTGCGGTTACACGGGAACGGAGCAGCTCCAGCACCCAGCGACCCACCAAGACTTCTGTTCATTAGCGGGCGAGAGCCAAGAGAAAATGCGAGCTGTCTCGTACGCGCAGACCACAGGTCAGAGCGCGTGGTCTGCGAGAGGCCAACACCTCTTGTACCATTCAAGAGAATGTATTCCTCGTCTCACAGCAGATGCACTTTCTTATTCATCTTTCCCTTTGGCCTCTACTCTCTCGCATGCACACACACACACACACACACACAAAAGAAATGGGTATCAGCCGAGATTAAAGCCTGGATTTTTACATTTTCCACCTCTCACTGAAACACGGATGACTTTTCACAATATGTGACACCACTCGTTAACCCATAAGTTTGAACATTTTTCATTCCTTCTGTGGGTTTCCAATGTGTTTGAATTCCATTTTTAATTGGAACCCTCACTTATAGCTTAGTTCGTTTTGGATAATGAGGATAAAGGGCCCCTTAGAAAAAGCTAATGGAAAAATCACGTTCTCTCACGTTGACATCCAGCCTGCGAGAAGGTGCACATGGATTATGGGCCATTCCAGACTGACTGGCAGCAGGTATCTCTCAAACGTCTCAGGTACAGACCAGCTGACGCCACCCATCCGTCTTACATCCCCAAGTCAGCAAAGAGACACCTTCCGACTTTTGTCTCCTAATTTCTGTGCAATCGTTTCCCGTCTCAGCATCCTACTTGAACAAGTAAATAAATTGTAGAGGAGGAAGAAGACTGAAGGGGATCCTGTTAGCAAAAGAGCAGCATATGGGCATGCTCGCCAGGGTTTAAAATGATAGTACTTCAGTGTGCAAGGGGGAGACATGCGACGTGATAAGGATCTCGAAGGCGTGGATGCAGTGGAAAGCAGCCGGGATTTTTGCTTTCCTCCAGCTGATAGCGGGGCGCGGCTCTGAATAAAATGAACATCCCCGCCTAGATAAGACCTACGGCTGTTCCTTTGGGGAGCTGTAATACATTAGACTCTCTCTGTCACAGCCGTGATGAATCATCCTCACAGAAAGGATGAATGTAGAATGTAAAGTGGGAAGTGAAATATAGCCTTTGCAGACTCGCCAGGGCTCCAAAATCTCAGCCCAGAGGTTCGTGGAAGCGAAAACAATATACCTTTTATATTGTAACATCGAAACGGAATGTTACATTTCTCTGTTCACACAAATGTGTCTGCATGGGCCATCAATGCGTTGTGTCATAATCCTCGAGATGAGTTTGATGTCCGCCTTCACTAACTGTTCAGTGCAGCCTGCCAACTTTGCTTGCTCCACCCATGTATCCTTGCTCACGCCTCCCATCACTCATGCCGTGTACGCCGCCCTTCCCTCGCTCGTTGCTCTTCTGGAGCTTGTTAATTGCGTCGGTGACACCGGACCGCTTGTGGAGCAGTAGCAGTAATTGCTCCGGCCTGGTCCGAGGTGACGGAGGGGGCATCCATCTGGCCTTTCGGGTCGCTTTACTTGTTTGTCCTCACCCTAAAACAGGGAGCTCAAATACCATCGCTTTGCATAATGTGTGACTTGCGCACACACACAAGGGTGGATGAGAGTGTCACTGGCCCCCATTATTCAAGCTGTTCTAGAAGAGACTGGAAAGGATGCGATTAATTTATCCTAATTAAATCCAAGGCAACATTTGGATGGAAACCAGGGAAATCCGTTGACCGTTAACATATACGACACCCAAAAGGCTGCCGGTCATTAAAATGGAATGTGTTAGGGATTTAAGCCAGAAGTGCACCCCTAGTCAGGAAATTATAGTACGTGTAATAATGTTTAGTGTTAGAATTATAGTTTGTGTGTTATTAGATATTAGTTATTACATTAACATGTTAGATGAAGTGAATGCAATTTCAATCAAACACAATTCATAGTCATTTAAATCATATGAACACTGTACACCTTAACATTCTGTCACAATGTGATGTTAAAACCTGGGACGGATGCCAATTGCCGTCCTTATGGATTTCTCCCAATTTTATCCCCAAAGAGGTTTTTTGGGAGTTTTTCTCCTGTCAGGTAGTAAAATGAACAACTTAATGTAAGGGCAGCCAACTGAGGCAAATGTCTTGAGAATTGAACCACATGAACTGTTTTAGATCTTATGATGAAGTGTGATGAACGGTGATCATTAATGATGGGTTGTTGTTGTACTAAAGTGTACTAGTTATAAGATGAAGACTTAAACGATGTATGCTTTGTTAAATTCACTCATTGAGGCATAAAAGCCGAATGTATCTACATTGAGTGCATTGGAATGTGAGGGACAGATAGTACAGAGAGGTTTCAGGTTACAGCTGCAGCTTCACACCTCGACGTGAAGGGGACAGTCCAGGAGGGGACACTCTGAAGAAGAAGCCAATGACATTCAAATGCACCAAGGAAGACACACCTCAAGAGTTTTCAAAGGACCAAAGTGGGGAAAAGACTGTTAGAATTCTCCTGCAGCCGCTTTGATAAGTCGCTTTAGACTTGCTCAGAGGATTCTCTATTTCGCAAATATTTTACTGTTCGCTTAGTATTTCACTTTGTAATTGCATTCCTTATAACGTTGTTTAGTTAACGTTGTTTAGTTTTTGAATTAAAACGAAACGAATTGACTCATTCGTGTCCTCGTTTCCGGCCGGACGAGAACAAAGGAGTGAGGCCTCCCTCGAGAGCTTTCCAAAACCCTAACAAATGCTTGTGCTGGAATGTTGTCGGTCATTAAAATGGAATGCTTGTACCTTGTTGGAACATGCATCGGGGTTTTGGCACAACTTCACTAACTTGCAATGTGAGTGAAGACAATCGTATCGGATTAATGCAACAGACTGAAATCTAGCAACGGTGGATCAGTTTTGTTTGGGTTTTCCCTCCCACCATCAAAATGCATACATGTGACCAACATGTTCTTCGCCTGTTTTAAGTTACTGGCCTGTAACCTCGAATTGATCCGTGGAGGCTGCGACACAGCGGCCCACTGGTGCTAAATGGGTCAAATGCAAAGGACAAATATCCTGACAGTGACAAATGAGTTGTAACATAGCAGGCGTTGCTTGGTTTTAAACTTCAAGGTCACACGAGTTGCGGCAGTCAGAGAAGCGGCTCCAAAGGATGGTAGGGACACATTTTGGAGAGTTATTTGGGAAGATTGTGTTGCAGTATCTTTTCCCAATTCAAACTATTCTCAGGTCAGAATGTCTCTTCTACACATTTTACACATCTGCTGTGCAACAACATAATTGAATTACTAATACTTATGTAATAATCAGGAAGAATCCACCACACTCCTTCCTAGTATGGAATGGGGAGCTCACTTATCTCCCCATGGGATTTGACTCTGCCAAATAAGATAAAAAAATGAAACAGGGACGACACATAAAGAAAAAGAGGTGTGTTTGACCCAGCAGTCAGAAACATACAACGCATTTGCTTGATTAAAGTCTACGCCTGATGTCCTTGTTGTTTAGTTACGCTCAGAGAACGCTATGACTAAAGATTATAACCCTGTTTCCATGAAATATGTTGGATGCCTTAATGAAGTCACAGCTTTAATTCATACGATGAAACCAATACAAATCTGATCCCACTTGACGCAGTGATTATAAGACATTAACTAAACATGCACTATCTTGTATTTTTAAAATACCTCTCCCTCAATGAGCATTGTTATGTCGATGTTGTTTGGAACCGATTAAAGAAAAATATTTCAAACATTAATTTCTTTTAAACCTGCCTCCTCTCAGTTGGAGCATCGCTCTTGTAACAACTCTCCAGTTTCCTGCTGACGGTTCGTTCAGCTCTTTGGCGCTACTGCACTTGTAATTAGGCACCGCACACATTGAACTGTTGGGTTGTGGGCAATATGTGCAAATGACTTCTGTTCAGGAGAAACACTAAACTACCTCAACGTCCTCTGCATGTAAATCTAGAATTTGCTCCTGCTTCTTAGAGACTATAATCACCACACAATGTTTGCGTTCGGATGCCTCGCATAGTGGCCCCAAACATCCCATTGAGATATGGCACAAAAAAAACACAAAAAGAAATGAAATAAAAAGAAAGCTGCATTTTAAATTGGAACGGCAAATTGTCAGAGCAAATGTTTCGGTTTGTTGTGTTGGTGATTTAGCTTCTAAAAAGGTGTAGTCCCCACGAGGTGATATTCTTCTGCAGAAAATACAGCAGGTGCACAGGGGTGCAGTTTAAAGGCATGCAAGTGCAGAGAAATACAAACTGTAAACAAGACACGAGGCGGGTTCGCCAGCCTGTTTCTATTGCAAATAGAAAATGCAGCTGTTATTGCACTCAAGGGCTTTTTGAATAACTTTAATTCAATTTCCAACCGGGCAGCCACATTTCTGTGTGACCTAGAAGTCCGTATTCAATCATCTTTTCGCATTATTGATGTATCTTTTATTTCTTTTGGGGGAAATTGGACATGGGGCTCATAATAAAGGGCAGAGAAAGTGAGATGGAGGGGATAAAAAGTAATCCTGTTCTGCATTAACATTCACATCCGGGCTGCAGCGAGACCCATGGTGGGAAGGCAGCTTTGCCCTCAAAGGCTAATGGCGGGTTGTTGGTTGAATCGTATCCCCTGAATAATACACACGGTAGCACAAAGGATCAAATGTGTGTGCAGTTTTTCACGCATGTGCAGATATGCCACAGGAGCCTGAAATCCTGTCTTTTGTCCGACGCCATTGTCTCTCCAGTCCAGGCCCCGGGTTTGAGATGAATGTGTTTCTATTTGAACCACCCTTCTGATGCCCCGCGGGCATTCAGGGGACTGTGAAGTGAGAGCCGGAGTCGTCCTGAGGTAGCCGGGACTGTTTTGGGAGCGCTCGCGATCTCTGTGGGCGCAGTGCCAAACACACAACGCTTCTTCTGAATGCGCTCCTACCTTTTCATACAAATATTTGCACTGGCAAACTCTCTCCTTCTGTCTAACCCCGCTCTGTCCGTCTTCACTCTTGTGTGCACGCTGCACCTTCAAAGGTCAGTCTCTGAAACTGCATACCGCTTCAAGCGTGGCCACTCCATCTCCTTTGCCGGGCCTGCGTTGGCAGATAATGGGCAGAAGGATGGCACCGATGTGCATGCAAACACAGTTAATGAGAGCCACTCTCGATAGGAAATAACCTGTTTGTTTGTTTGTCTCCGAGAGACAATTATTCGCACCACGCCTGAGTCGTAGTTGCACTGAATCCTGAGGAAGTCTCCGCGTGTGACTGAGGGGAGTAATGAGTGGATCAATAAAAACTCTCATATTTAACATCTTTCTGTCTGACGCAATAAGCCTCTGGAAAAGGATGCTCATTTAACCCTGTTTTCCAACCTCCCACTGTGGTGAGGTTGAAACAGGGGTTAACAACCGAAATAGAGGAGGAATTTGACGGTGATATATGGGCGGCCATTAAGATAATGATGAAGAAATGGCTGATCAAACGAGCCTTCGGTGCTAATGTTAATTGTTCTCACGATGAAAGGTCAAGCTCAGCATGTTTCTGAGCCCAGGCGCCACCAGTAGTGGTATTCAATGAGACTTCTCAAATTAAATTATCCACAGGAGACAAAAGACAGAGGCCTGCGCTTTCCCATCCCAAGAGACATTCATACAACATGCCGGGGTCCTGAAGCCCATTTAGGAAATAAAAGCCCCGTTAGTCGCCCATCAAGGTTATGGCGAATGGATCGCCGTCCACTGTCATCACAACACTTCAAGCATATAAATAATATATAGTAGTATAGTTATGGTGTTGCACACAAACATGCACCTTCTCCCCACCTTCTTGTCCCTCACATTGAGTCCATATTCCGTCCTGTGTCTTAGATTCATTTACGGGTGAATCGTTGACTCGCGGACTTTCCACCACGTCTGGAATTCGGATGTCACCCTTCGTCCAGTCAGAGACGCGCTTAGACGTGTTCTCACCTCCACACCTCAAAGGATGTCCATTGTTCAGAGGCTTCGAATGAGGCGGTGATGAGGCACCTCTTTCTGTCGGTGAGTCAGTGCTGACTGGCGTGCGTGCGTGTGATAACGTTTGTGTGTTTGTACTAACTGGTATCCGCCTCACGTCGCTGTGTGTAACAGCTACACAGCTCCTCAGCAGATCACTCTAACAAGAGTTCGCCCAAAGCAACGCAACATACCCAAAACATTTAGTTTGTGCGTGTATTTCTATCTATGTGCATGCCAATCGCCCCGGTCCGACAGGGCGGATGTTTAAAAAACGACCAACTCCTGTGGGGCTTCTGCGGCCCAGCAGCCGTGGGCATCGAGCTAATTAAGCCATCCCGGCTGCTGCCACCGGGCCCGGAAACCACCAGCAGTGAGTTATGATCCGGTGGCAGCGTTGCTTAATAAGCTGGAGTCTGGCAGATCTTACTTGGTCTCGCCTGACAAGTGAGCCGTCGCTGTGCCGGCCCTTCGGATCCAGACTTCGCTCCGTGCTCCGGCTGGCTCACACCTAAAGAATCTATTTCGGTCTAGAACCTTTGAGCAGCGCCGCCGCCTCTCGCCTCCCGTGTTCAGTCCCTCCAACAGCTTTGAACTCTGCACACGATCCCCACTGTCGCGCCCTCGACGAGACCATCCTAACAGCACATGACTTTCAGTTTAGTAAAGATGTTTCAGGCTCCCTTCCCTCCTAGCCCCGTTCTCAAACAGCCATCTATATTCATGTAGTCGACGGCTGAATCTTATGCATGAACCAATTATTTCTTCCATGTTTGCTCCAACTTTCTTTTGTTCTCAATGGCTGCCTACTGCTCCTTCTATTCTAATTCACACTTCAATAGCTGAAACGTGTCACTCACTCGTGCATATCTTTTCATCTCGTAGACACACAGCACTTTGTGATATTCTCAAGGTAGCTCTCAATGTCACCCTCTTTTTTTGGGCTGTGTTATCCAACTCAAATCCTGGCCTGGGGCACCTTGCGATCTGATGAAAAATCCTGAATAGGGCTCGGATCTGCGAGTGGCTAAAGTTCAGCACGTGATAAAACACCTGCGATGGTTGGGGGGTTCGCGAAAACGAGGGCAGCCTGCGGCTGCGTGCAGTGGGCCGAGCCAGAAAAGATATGCTATGAAACAGGTCGAGCCTGCTGGGAGCACTGGTGCCGCTTCTCATCCTGGCCTCACTCCATCAAATGACCTTCTGGCCCAGATGTCCTCTTCTGTCCTTCTCCCCACGCTTTTCTTTTCTTCAATATTTTATTAGATTGTGTCTGTTAGAGTGGTTATGTGTGCCCAGGCTTATGCACAATGGGGAAGTAATCAAAATGTAATTGAGTTCTTTTATTCTGATTCATCAACTTTCATTTTTAAGATCTTTTTTTGCAGGATGACATGAGCAACACCTGGCAGAAGAAAGAGAATATAATTGAAGAGGTGGACATTATGCAGCGAGGAAGCAATAAATGTCTTAAAATGGAGGAATTATGTGAATGGAATAAATGAGAAATCTTTTTTTTACTTTCTGAGACAGTTTTCTTAATGCTCTGTTGAGTTTAATGCAATTCTGGTGCTTGTGAGCGGTCCAGAAAGACTTCACAGGGCCATCCAAAGCAACAACAGATCAGGAAACAGAAGGTTGTTTGTCTGTGACTTCCAAAAAGACGATTTTCTGATGTGCCAGCTTCGTGGTTAAGATTTAGGTTCAAAGGGAAAATGACTCGATGGTTGATGTTAAAAGATTGGGCCATTTCCACGCTGAAGGGTTTTCAACACTGCGTCATGCTACTTCCACCTTTTTGTCCGTGCATTACGGTTGCAAGTGTTGAACAGCTGCACCACTCCGTTGGTCCAGACTGAAATATTTTGCCAAATACCCTGGATGGACCTAAAATTAAGCAAGGACATATGTGGTCCTCATGGGATGAATATTAAAGTCGTATTCTCTGGTTTTTCCAGTGCTACCTTGAGGTTGACAATCATGGTTTTGTGTGAAGTGGCCAACCAGCTGTGGAATGGGATGATGCACTGCTGAATATGCTCGGGGTTTGCCTCACGACGTTTGCTTCCCACACTTTTCATTCAGCTCCAGCAGCAGAGAAATGTAGCATTTCTCTAATCATATCTCTTTTTCTCTTCTTTTTTATCTCAATAAAGTGTCTTCACACAGTCTACCGTGGTCCTGTGGTTCATGTAGCGTCACCAGCAAGTTCACAGTTGTAGGTAGGAGTAAAATAAAAATAGTATAGCTATAATAGTTAGCTGTCATGAATTATACCCTGATTATTCAATTAATGTCATACACAGGTCACCATTTTCAATTCATCCAATACTATGGTTCATGACCTCACACATGCAAAACTATAACATCCTCACCAGCACCAGTTGCATGATAATCAGTGCACTCCCGCGCCTCAGTATCATTCTGACGAAATGCCACTGTTGTTTCTGCTCTACTGCTGCATCAGACCATCGTTTACCATTGTTTTTTTAATAATGTCACCGCTTTAGCGTGAGGATCTCTTTCTATTACAGTAACTGCTGACAAGTTTAGCTCGTGTTTGGCCCACAAAGAGGGACTCATCTTTTGGATGAAACCCCATTTTCCAGTGCTCGCAATGTTTTTAATGCTTTAAGTGAGAGGAGATCGTAATATCAACATTGAGTTTTTGAGGCTGCAGTATTTAACCCATGCTAATCTGCACGTGTTGTTTAGAGACCAAACGTACTACTGGACTACTGCTGCATTGAGACCTGCTTTGCCAAAGAAAGTTAAATCCAACGCACACACACACAGCTTTTGATTTTTCCTGGTTCATTTGGATCTCTTTCTATTAGAAAGAACTGCTGACTAGTATTTACATTTTATGTGCAATGCAAGGCCCGAATTGATCTCATTCTTTTGCAGTCAGATAGCCCCATAGCCAATAATGTTGTTTTAATGCATTAGTACAATAATGTTGTTTTAATGCTTTAATTTACTATACTTAATATCAACATTGTGTTTTGGTAATTTGCTGTGTAACCCATTCTAATCTGCACATTGTTTCTCTCGCTTAATTAGAAAAACCCAGTAATTGTTGATGCTGCAGGCCCTTCTACCTCAAATTGTTATCGGTTTTCCCGCCTGAAATCCCAAATCAATATCTGCTCCTCGTTTGATTCTCTCTCCTGGGCTTTATAGATTGACGGTCCTGGGACCCCCCACACACACACACACACACACACACACACACACATACACACAGACAATGCACACATGCCTCCAACTCTATAACGACCAGTGGCTTCTGTCTCTGATTCAATTGTTGACGCTATCTGATGTCTGCCCTGCAGCGCCGCCATGCTGGGCGTCAGTTTTTACTAACGGATGTCAGTGGAACCAGAGCATTAGTCAAATTCACCATTGAATGATATTTCAAGGTAAGGCCTTTGGAGGAGCATGAAGGAGACTCTGGTGACCATGAGAGTTGTTTCAACTGTGTGTTTGAGCGTGGTCTGGTCACAAAACCTGTGCCACCCTGCGTGTGTTTGTTGCTTTGTGTATGCATTGTCCCCTCAATATGTCACACACACGTTGTTCCTCTTCTACCGCTATCTGACTCACCTGGGGGTCAGAACTCACTAACAGATTTTTGTCCTTCACGTCGGTACGCTGGTTATTAAATGTAAAAGGAATGTCAAGAGACACGCACGAGAACGAGCCAGTCCTTTTGGGGCCTTGGCATATGGCGTCCCGACATGACAAGGACATGTCAACCCGAAGTTCTCAGCAGTTTATTGCTCTCTCACTCGCATTAGTTTTAGTGATATATTGGCAGAGTTCTCACTGACGGTGAACTCGCAACCCTTGTTGGAAGAGTTACAGTGTATTTACATTCAGCAATACCCCACAGATCGCATTAAATGTTTGGTAAAATGCGGTTTTATTCCAATTAATTTGTCCTATTGTTGGCTTTATCTTTCTATTACAATATCCTCCACTTCTTCATCTCTCGCCTCCCCTCAGATTTTTTCCTCACTGCCGGTTTCTTACTCATTCTGCTACTGGTCTGAGTGTTGTTGTTTTCTCTCAGCACTCCACACAAACACAGATTCCCTCTCTGTGCGGCTCTTCTCACACGTTCCCTTACCTCTCGCTACCTCTCCTCTCAACGCCCACCGCTCCCCCAGAGGCAAAGTCATCCGAGGCCGCGACGCCCGTCCCGCGGTTTTCCACCAGTGATTTTCCAAATTGTGCCACTAATTGGGTATCTCCTGCCATTAAGTCAATAACAACCCTTCATAATAGAGTTTAATGTCCCCTAATGGGATAGTCTGAAGGCTCGGCTAATTAGGTCCGAGCTGTTTAAAGATAAAGCCTAAACTGAGTGATGGACATTACTGAACCACTGCGTCAATCAGAACATAGTTAAACTACTCCTGCTTTTCGCTTGCACCTTCCCCTCTCCATCCCTGAAACAGATTATACCGTTGTGGTTCATAGATCAGCCTGTATAATTTGTGAAACCGCTTCCGCATTAACATTAACATTAATGATAACTCCAGGGGAGCAAAATGAAACTATTTAACATTGACTGACAAAGTGCAAAGAGCAGCATGATACAAAATGTTAGTGTGCAGCTGTGTCCTGAGAAGGGAGGACGGTCGACTCGATCTCATAGAAGCTTCAAAACAAAGGACTTCTGTTCATGGCCTTGGTTCATATCTTATTCGGTGCGAAAGTTCCGGATCCAAGTTTTACTTTCATGTCAATTACTTATGATTTGCACCGGCCACTGAGGAGGATCTTGTGTGTGTGTGTGCTACCCTCAGCTTCACCTGGGTTCTTATCTCAACCTGCTTTGCAGCTTCTCGTAACTGACACGGAGAATGTCCTTCACATGTGTATAAAAACTCAGCGTCTTTAGTGCTCGGAGACGTCATTTCCACAGAGCACCGTGATACGTGCCTGTGTATTTGACCTCCTGCTTGCAAGCAATAAATGGACTTTTTTGCAACTTTGATCATTCATTAAGACTCTGTTTTATCAGACAAATCATTCTCTTCTACCAAGCTTTTATTGAAATATTCCACAACAATTTGCTTTCATTAGCTCATTAAGATATTCACATGTGCCAACCGCATCCGCGCACGAGAGCGTTTACGCCGTCTCGCATCGGGAGTCATAATAGACTGAAATACGCAAGGCCCCGCAGGCGACAATGGAGGGATGTGAGGACGGCGGGGCCCTCGCAGCAGCAGCAGCTATCGAGCTGGGATCTTTGACAAAGTTTAACAGGTTCAAACAACATGCAAAAGAACCTGCACTGGAGTTTGAGTCTGCACGAGGCTCTGGCTCGATAAGGCAGCGTGTGGATGGATATAAAGTGAGCTGGAGAAGTCTGAGATTGGTACCCATCCCAATCGTACAGGTCCCCAGGGTTGTTTGAAGAGAGGGTTGTCTGTCTGCACACAGCTGCAGTCGTGTGATAAAGAGGAGAGAGGTTTGATAGGTAAAGCCTCCTGCCGTTCTACCCCTCTCGCTGTCTCCCTCTGATTCGACTTAAACACCAATATGAAGCACGAGGATACATGCTGGGGTGTTTTCTATGAGGGCCGTGAGGGACATTATTCAGAATACCCTCTCACACACACTACTGGAATTCTATCGCTCACACACACACTACTGAAAAGCTCTCACACACACTACTGGAATTCTATACACTCATACACACACTACTGAAAAGATCCTCACACACATATATGAAAAGCTCTCACACACACATATGAAATGCTCTCACACACACTACTGGAATGCTATACGCTCACACACACATATGAAAAGCTCTCACACACACATATGAAATGCTCTCACACACACTACTGGAATGCTATACGCTCACACACACTACTGAAAAGCTCTCACACACAATGCATGTTCAACCTGATCCTCTTTGTTTTTCACGTCCAAACTTTATTTTTTTTGAGGTGAGCGGCAATGAAGAGAGGATATTGTACGTTTTTTTACTAGTGCACTGCAATGCATTGAGTCATTGCAAAGTGAGGAGTTCAACAACAATTTCAGTGAGGAGCGGCTTTATAGAGAGCTTGATGATCATACACAAACTCTATCTGCATTTTTTGCTGTGTCCAGATATGATCCTGATGATGGTGATGTGAGTAATCTACTAGGATCATTGTTTAGATGCTTTTGCAACTTGCTACATGAGGCCAGACAGGGATCCAGTGATGTTATCAACAATTTGATACCGCCAACAATTTTGACTGGCTATCCAGGTTCACTGACCGTCCGCCAGGCTCCAGGGGACCGTCTGGGGAAAAGGCCTTTTCCAGGATCACCAACTGATGATCCTGCCTCATACCTCCTTAGACAAGAAAGAAAGAACCGACGGAAACCAGAGGTGTCCTGATTGACGTCACGTGTATCCAGCGAAAAAGAATTAATTTCTACAATCTCGGGTAAGAAGTTGAAATTCCAATTATAAAGTAACAGTAAGAGTTGAACATAACGGAAACGGATGACTGATCAAGTGGTTGTTATAGTCTGGGGAATACAATTATTTTTAACATTTTGGGTGGTTTCTTAAATAATTTTAAATATTTTTTGAGTACATGATTCAGGGATATTTCTAATGCAGCATAATGCGGTAGACAGGATTGCTACGGTAAAGATTTCACTCGGAACAAATTCTCCGAGATAACGTAGAGTGCTTGACTACCGGGTAAAAATAAGACCGTTGCTATTGACCAAGCGTGAGTTCCACCTGTGGAATAAGACCGTGGAAATAGCCTATCGTGAATTTTATGCTGAAGCAGGTAAAGCGATATCACTGTTATTGTTAACCAAACGTGAGTTCTACTGAATTACCTTTAGAATAAGATCATGGCAATAGCGAAGCGTGAGTTTTACACTGAAAAACATTCAAAAGCGATATCACTGTTCTTGTTAACCAAAGCGTGAGTTCTACTGAATTACCTTTAGAATAAGATCGTGGCAAAATCGAGGCGTGAGTTTTGAGTGGGGTTTTTACAAAGTTTTTCAAAGTTGGATTTGGAGGCAAAGTTAAAAAAATTGAAAAG
>BMAF01000014.1:974451-1043402 GCA_014132575.2 Gasterosteus nipponicus
ACACACTGCTCTGCGCACACACTCTGCACACACACACACGAATACACACACACACACACACACACACACTGCTCTGCGCACACACGCATACACGCACACACACACACTGCTCTGCACACACACACACTGCTCTACACACACACACTGCTCTGCGCACACACACGCATACACACACACACACATTCTGCCTGCACACACACACACACTGCTCTGCACACACACACACACTCTGCACACACACACACACACACACACACACACACTGCTCTGCACACACACACACACACACACACGTTCAAATATTCACCCTCTGCATCGTAGCTCCGCCTCCTGCACGCTCGCATCACACATTAATCACACGATGCTTCTGCAGCTGATTAATGACAGAAAAACGAACCCAAAGCTCAACATGCGTGTGTGTGTGTGTGTGTGTGTGTGTGTGTGTGTGTGTGTGTGTGTGTGTGTGTGTGTGTGCAGAGTGTGTGTGTTCCAAATGTCACTTTCCTCTTTTTTTTTCTCCTTCAAAAGATGCTATATAAAAAAAAGAAAAACCGTCTTTAATTAAAGAGGACGTATATTTCCCATGATTACTTGCTGCAGGCAGTGCGGGCGAGTCCCAGCGAGATAAGACGTCCACCTATTAAACTCCTTCACTTATTACGACCAACAATGCGGCTGGTGATTAACTGGCGTGTTGCAGAGGTGGAGCACAAAGAGGTGGTGTTTAGCTCTGCTTCTGACCCCCCCCCCCACACCCGACCCAGCGGCCTCCATCCGACCCCTCGCCTCCTCGCTCCGCACGCCGTCTCCATCGCTGAACAGCTCGACAGAAACATCCTCCAGCGAGTGACGAGCCGCAGATGATCCGCTGCTGTTTTTCCTCTTTTGTTTTGTCTTTATTTTATTTTGGTTGTTTTTTTTCTCTTCACGTCTTTGTTGCCGAGCAGTCGTTGCTGTGGTGATTTCGCACTTCCCAGAGATCACAAGTGGAAGAGGTCGGCCGGTAGCGGCGACGCCTCCTCGGCGAAAGGGGAACTTTTCCTCTTCTTTGCTTCCCGGAGGTGGAACGTCTCTATTCTCTGCTTCTACGCTGGAAGCATCAAAGCCTTCAAAGGATCACGCCGCGTTTGGTAGAGTTATAATCTCAAAGACGTCGTGAATGTCTCCTGCTGATGAAAGTACCGATGAAGAACTGCGGTATTTGTTCACACGATATTTACACGCCGTGCGCGGCAGCATTCGCCCCGGAGAATAGACCCAAACAAAGAGGCTCTAAACTCAACTTAAATTGCCTTTTCCAAATCAACCAGGGCCGAAATCCGCAGTGTCGCCACTTTAAAAGCGCTGAATTCTTTGTCTGCGCACACGTAAGAAGCGAGCCGTGATGGATATGAGGAAATTGCTCGTCTAAATCATGAAGTCAATTCTTTCACAGGTTTACCGAGCTACCGACTGCCCCCCCGAGTCCTGGTATATGGACTCAGACGCACCTCCACAATCACGTCCCCCCTCCCTGAGTAATTACAGCGATTAATGTGTGGCCGCGGCTCTGGACGCTCCATCAGGACGCGCGTGGTAACGGATGGACGAACATCCTTAATAGGGAATCCATGGCGTCCAAAACACAACAACAACAAACGAGGCCGGCTTTACCCACAATCCTCTGGGGCGGGACTAGGAGCACGAGGGACACAAAGCGGAGGGGGTGTTTGCCCTTGTCAGCTGACCTCCAAAGAACTGAACGGCAAAGATCATATCAGGACACCAGTACTGCACACATTGATTTAGCCACCCAGAACCCCCCCTCACCCCCCCACCTCGCATATATCACTGTCACACAAGACCCTCCAGTGAAATGTGATTTTTATCTTTATGACCCCCCCCCTTTGGGTACAGCGTGCGGCGGCTCGTGGTGAGTGATGAGGAGTAAACGCTCTGCTGATACAGGTGCTCCTCGCATATGGGCGCCGTGACGCGGGGGAGGAGGAGGGGGGAGGAGGAGTAACGTGTGGGTGAGAGTCGTCGCCGTCCAGCGCCGCGGCGCACAACTTAGTTTTATGGCACGCCAGCACTCGGCGTGGCGCCGACCGTGGCCAGGCAACGGCGAGGAGGCGAGCGCTAAAAATAGAACATAAGCTTTCTTCTTCTTCTTCTTCTTCGCTTTCCTTTACGCTCGCCCCAGAAACAATTGCTCCCTTTGATACTTCCACGTGTTCGCTCTGTGGCGGGGGGGGGACGGGAGGAACGCGGCGTGCGGCCCGGTCTGGTGCAGGCGGGCTCACCGGGGCTTGTGAGCGTGGTAAAACGCCCGGAGACAGTCCCCACTCACAACCTCCGTTACGCAGTTAATTGCAGCCGAGTGCCGTGTCAATTACGGCGTGCCCCCCCACACCCCCGCGGCTATTTTTACTGCCTCCGTTCCGCTGCCCAACTTTGTGCATCTTTTTATTGCTATTCTGCCCCCGGGGCCCCCGGGCGGCCTCGCGCTCAGGCAGAGCTGTAAAACAGAGGCGATGTAAGGCTTCGGATTGGTGGAGGGAAACCTAATCTCCCGTAATTGGGGGGGGTCTCATTTATATCAGCCTACTTTAGGCTGCTATCGTCCCGCCGATTCATTTTCAGGGCAGGCCGCGTGTAGGAGTGGGGGGCACACCGGGTCGCCGGGCAGGGAGACGGCGCCGCAGGTCGTGGAGACGGACAAAGGCGGATCCCCGGCGGAGACGCATTCAGGGGCCGCGGCGTCTCAAAATGGAACTAAAATGGAAATCGTCTGCCAGACGAAGCGTTCTCGCCTCGCCAGATGCTTAGTTCTGAAATTTGCCTAATTGCCGCGCTCAGATCAATCCTTTCCGCTCTGCCAAACCGGTCTGCCAGAGAGAGAGTGTGTGTTGCAGGCAGAGTTTGGGGTTTATTTTGTCCAATATGCTTCTCTCTTTTTTTTCCCCTTCTCGGTTTTTGCGTGACTCCGGCCCGGCGCCTCGGGTCCGGGTGACATACCCGCACAGCCGGATGCGTGTCCTTCCCCGCTGACCTGCATGCCCATTAGCCACAGCGAAGCAGGGAGGGCGCACGGCCTTTCCATCTCTGCCACACACACACACACACACACACACACACACACACACACACACACACAGCGCCTCATATGGCGCAGACACATGCCGTGGGCGGATTAAATGTGGTCCTTTGATCAAAGGGCAGCCTATGGGAATGGACACTGACTTACTGACCTCCACACTCATAAACACACACACACACACCGTGTACGTTGCACACATAGTCATTACTGTGCATGAGAAGTCTGATGATAGCATGCTTCATTCTGGCAAATACACAGCAAACCAAACTCTAATTATTGCGCACACACACACACACACACACACACACACACACACACACACACACACACACGCACACACACACGTGTTGGGATGTTAAAGGAAAAAACAAAAGCCAATTTGTGCAGCTGCTGCTGTGGTCATGAAGTACGCGGTACGTATGTCAAACACATGCAGCTCCGCGCAGCTTCTCCTCTCTGCGCACGGACGCACGCCGGCGCAGAAATCACATAAAAGTCCCCCCAAAAAAACGCAGAATTTGAGAGCAAGACGAGGCAAAGTGAGAAAGTGAGCGACGGACGGGAAGTTTAGTCCACAGAGAGCGCGCGCGCGCTGGAGCCGGCGACGAGCCACTCGGTGCTCGTCAACATCGTTCCTGCACAACTCTCTCCTCCAAGCCACTAAGCCCCGCCCCCTCCATCCCACCATCCGGCGAGAGAAGCACCAGCAGCATCTCCCCCCCACTCTGTCTCCTGCCCCCGGTGCCCCCTCTCCCCCTCTCCCTATTCCTGCACATCCTCGCTCCGTTCCCCCCGTTTCTCCCCCGGCTCCACTTCCCGCGCTGCCGCCGCCGCCTCGGATGAAAACGAGGAACGAAAGAGGAGGAAAAAAAAAGAGAACAGCCGACGTGTCGCGTAAGGAGGCTGGAGACGGAGAACACGAGCAGGAGAACACGAGACGGAGAATACTCACAGTGGTGGTGGTGGAGGTGGAGGCGGAGGAGGAGGAGGAGGAGGAGGAGGAGGCGGTGTTGAAGCAGCGCGGCACCGGTCCCTCCGTCAGATGCAACCTGCACACACGAGGACGGGGAGGGAAAAAAAGAAAAGTAGGCTGTGAGAGCGGCGAGGAGGAAGAGGAGGAGGAAGAGGAGGAGGAGAGCAGAGGAGGAGGGAGCAGAGCAGCCAACGCGCGCACCAACTGGAGCCCAAATAAAGAAATGAAGGATTCCTCGATGGAATGTGTGTGTGTGTGTGTGTTTATTATGAGGGGGGAGGTTGTCTTTGGGAGACACACACACACACACACACACACACGCGGGGTTGCACTTGGGTGCGCAATCACATCTGACAGGTCTGATCTGCGGTCCACCTTCATCCTTATCGCCCCCTCCCCCCCTCCCCCTCGCTCGTCCATCTCTCTCTCCTCACACTGATGCCAGAGATTCAGTAGCTATGGGGGGCTATCGCCCTGCTTGCTGTACGCTAACAAGGGGGCACCGCCGGACTGCCCCCCCCCCACTGTACAGAGAAAGAGAGAATGCTTCAATTGAATGAAAGCAATCCCAGTGGCATTGAGGCAATTATAGAGGCTGCCGGCACTGTTTCAGCATCTTCTTCCCTCCTCCCCCCCCCTCCTTCCCTCCGTCCTCTTCCTCGGGTGGAGGATCAGTTTCCTCTCACCTCCACTTCCTCCGCGCTTCACTAAGGTGGCTCCTGTCACTTGGGCCCCCCGGTGGGGGCCGGTTCATCCCGCGGGTCTTATCGGATGTTACGAGGCGAACAACGCGGATGAATCAGGAGGAACTTTAATAAGCGGTTTTTGATGCATGCTGCTGCCGTGTTTCCCTTCATGAAAATCAAGCAGGACGTATATCAGGCGAAAGAGCTGCGAGTCAAACGCCTCGGCCTCTAATCAGGTAGCCCCCCTCACCCCCACCTCCTCACCTCCTCCCCCCCGTCCACCCCCGCACGCCGCATCCTCCCAGCCACTACTGCACTTTATCTCCCCTCAATTAACATCTTCTGAGCTCGCCTCTATTATCTTAACCACACAGAGCATGGGGGGGAGGGCTTCCGAGGAGACGGCGTGGAGGACGGGGGCTGAGCTGTGGACAGGGGGGGCTCCCAGCCACCGCTTCAATTCGCAGGCCTAATTAAAGTCCGAGGCAGACATGACAAAGTGCGAGCGGAGGCGCCGCAGAAACAAACATCCTCTTTGTGGGGATTATCTGCCAGCCAACAGGCACGTCCGCCATGACAGCTCCGTCTACAAGCTCTGCTGGCGCCTTGCTCCGGTTCCATGGCGTTCGCGTTCAGCCGTATGTTTATCACTTCGGCGTGAATCACGCTGCGCGTGAAAGCAGGCGAGCGGGCGGATTCCCACGAGACAAGAAGGCATGCAGAGGTGGAGTGGCGAGGAACCCTTCGGGGACCGCGCGTCAACATGGCAAGCGTCCAGCGGCGTCCGGTTGAGAGGAGCGGAGCCGACGTGGAAGTGGGTCGACCCCACATCCTCTCTAGTGACCAGCAGGGGGCGACGGCTCTGGTCGCCACCAAAGGTATGATAACATATCCACCGTCCACGTAGGGTCACCTGACCATCAGGACGCGACTCGTCGGCTGAAGGAGCTCGCCATCGAACTACAAACAGAGAATAATTGCTTCGAGACAATTCATTCTTTAATCTGCAGCTAAATTACTTTTATCATCTTTTATTGTCCATTAGCAGCCACAGCCGGAAGGACAGTTGGACCCAACTAATCAAATCACTTGTATTAGTATCCTTTTAAACCTTGAAATGAAATGCGAGTTGAGAAAAGATACGTTTGATACAAACATGGCGGTGATGATGATGATGATGATGATGACGACGACACAAGAAAACGACATCATCTTTCTTTGTGCCGGATTCCAAACCAGGAAAAGAAGCCGTGTTTTCCCCGACATCTGAGCGCTTTTCTGTCCGATAGCACGATTTAGCCGTTGTGTGTGTGGCAGGCGTTAGGCGATGGCTAATACGGGTTTTATATAACGCCCCCTGTGAAGCCATCACACCACCCAGTAGGAACCTGCCCTCTTTGTCCTTCCCCCCTCAGCCTCCCCACCAAGGTAGCCGGGCGACTTGGCGGCCGACTTTAGGCCGAGTCCAGACTATCACCGCTGGGTTAAACTGTCCCGCCCGGCTGTGTCTCTCTTCATTGTCCGGACGCGCTGAAAGGGCACGGCGATGAAGCTCCATCAGCGGGACAAACGGCCGCGCGCGCCGCCATTCATCAGGCGCCTGGGGGGGGGGGGCAGCCTTCACTAACCCTTTAAAGCTCCCGGGGGGCCGAGGATGGACGGGAATAGCGGCTCCATCAGCGCTGACGGCGCTGAACGTATCGACTGAGATCAGGTGGCGAAGTGGCGAAGTGATTAAGAAGGCGGATCAGCGGAGGACGGGGTCAATCCCCTGTTCGGGCCATCGGGGCCGGTGGCCTCGGGCGCGGCACTTGGGCCCCCCCCCGGCCCCGGCAGGCACTCGACCGGGAGAGTGGGATGGAACGTGGAATTCAACTTCACCCTTCGCCACGGTTCAAAGCGAGGGGACGACAGCGAACGCTTTCCTCGTTAAAAAATTCATATCGTAATGAAGCAGCCGTGTTCCGTCTTCACGCACCCCCTCCAGCGAACGCGCCTTTTTCCTTTTGCTTCATGGGATCCATCAAGGGAGGGCCACAATTAAGTGACTAATTTGATTAGGAGATAATGCGAGTCCCACTTAATGGAAAGGACAGACTTCACAACACTGGCAGATCGGTTTGGTGGATGCTTATTAATTAAGACGGCCTCCACGTCCATATTAAGTCAAAATGTGCGGATGCGGTTTTAATGGGTCAGATGATGCTCGAGTGAGACAAATGGAAATCAACGCGTGCCCATGAAGAAAATATGAAAATGTGGCCTGATGATGAGAACTGGAAATGACCATGAGATGTTTTAACTGAAGTAGAAGTAACTAGATGTCATAGTGGGCGGGGCGTGTTGTGTCCCCCTTCAGATCACCGCCCCCGCTGTCACTCATCATGTATGATGTGTTCTGCATGTCTGGCAGACGGAAGATGTGACGCATACAGACGATGAATAAAAGCAGTTTAATGAGTTTAAGGAAAGAAACGGGGCTGATTTTCTCTTTAACGCGTCTCTTTGTCTCTGAAGTCCAGCAGATTCTGCCTGTACACAAACCGGCGTGTGAGGTTACGGTATTACCGGGCGGTCCTTGAGCCGGCGCTCTGCGGCTGGCTGCCGTGATGATCCGCCGCCGCCGCCGAGCTGAGCTCTGTCATTTCGGGCCCACCGTGACACTCCCCGGAGCTCTATTGACGGCGTCCTCGCCGAGGGTGTAATCTGGCAGCGGTATTCTGGGGGGGGGTGAATCCGCCGGCGTGGTCTTCGCACACCGATGGCAACCTCACCTCCGTCGGAAAAGAGCCGCCAGCGTCCAGAAGACCCCCGGCGGAGCCATCGCGCCCCCATCAACACCACCCGCTCCCGCGCCGGATTGAATCGGGCGTCGGAGCGGCGAGGGAGATGCAGGTTAAACTGCCGGGAGAATCATCGTACGACAACACCCACGGAGGGAATCACAAGGCCGAGGGAGAGCCCGCCGGAGGCCCCCAGAGCGAGGAAGCGCAATGAAGCCGCGCGCGAGGCGTCAGGTGACTTCCCTCCCGGCTTGCACGTCTCATCGGCACGCGCGGCCTCGGCTCTTCTCCTCGGCGGCGCCATGGCCGAGAACGAGAACGGCGCGACGAGGCAGAGATGGAGGACCCCCGCATCATTTAGCGCCTCATGCAGATCGCTGCCAGTGGCAACGCAGCCCCGCGGGCCGCGGGCCGGGGAATTAATGTACCAAGCAATGGCAGAAGTGATTTATTAAAATAACACACCCTGATGAGAGAGAGGGGGGGGCAGGAAATGGAACCGCGGAGGAGCGACGGCCGCTTCTCACATTGTGCAGAGTCCTCGCTGTCACTGCTTATTTATTTAGCCCGTTCCCATTCGAGTCGGGCC
This sequence comes from Gasterosteus nipponicus, assembly GCA_014132575.2. NCBI lineage: Eukaryota > Metazoa > Chordata > Actinopteri > Perciformes > Gasterosteidae > Gasterosteus > Gasterosteus nipponicus. The sequence goes on from BMAF01000014.1 coordinate 982,562, forward strand.
GGGTATTAGACTGATCCCTCCTGCCGCGTTTGGCCTCGTCGAACAAGCGCAGAGCCCCGTTAAGTGTCCGTGAAAGGCCGCTGATTGTGTTTGCGGCGCCGCGGGTCCGCCCGGCCGCCCCGCTCCCCTCTATCTCCCCCGGACAGACGGGGGATTAGAGGCCGGGAAGGCGCTGAATGACCCTCTGGAGGGGGGAGAGGGGGGGAGCGGCTTGGTTTTCGGGGCTCACACACACACACACACACACACGGCTGCAGAGGATTTTCGGACACATGCAGAGGTAGAGACGCGCTCAGTTGTCCCCCCCCCCCACGGCCCACCGACGTGAGAACATCTGCTGGTGTACGCGGCACGTTAAGCAGCACACGCACGGCTTTGTTTGGTGGCTGCTGGTGTTTTGGTGCGAGTAGCTGGTGAGAGGAGGCGCTGCTGATGGATGGACACAGTCAGACGTGGAGGAGGCCTCACATCTGCATTCATTTGCATGTGGACGTTTAGCTCATCTGGAGTGGATCCCACACACACACACACACACACACACACACACACACTCTGCATCGCAAATGGCGACGAGAAGGAGCGAGTTCAAGCACGAGTGGCCGGATGGGACTGAAACCCACTGTGGCCGTAAATGGGACACAGACACCTGGTTGAAAAATATACATCTGATGGTCAAGAAGCAGACGTCTCCCACCCGGCGCCATCGGATCCACCGAGCCCCCCCGAGGGGACGCAACTGTACAGCCAAAGCAACCAAGCAGCACTCATTCACACAAAGGAGCCGCACTCCAAACCCATTGAGATCCGATGATTACGATGCCGGGCAGGAGAGGCTCCATTCGCCTCACACACCTCGTCACGCGCCGGCGCTCTGTGGTCGTGTGGTACGTTTGAATAACGCCAAGTTAGTTTTTTAAGCAGCGCGCAACTTCGTCAACCCTCCAGGCCGGCGGGGCCCTTGTCTCTCCGAGCAAATAACTCTTGGTTTCCTTATTCAAACTGGAAGTGGCAGGGCTCAAATCAAATCAAGTCAAATCAAATTGTGCTTGGATGAAAATAGTGGGGAACGGAGAGGCAGAGAGGGAAAGGGCTCCAAAACAGTCACATTTTCTCAACGAGTTCAAGTTCCCTTCTTACCCGGTAATAACTCAGAACGGCAATTTAGTAAATAATGCAGAGGAGTTTGCACAAAGGCAGCTTTAAAGCAGCGACGGTTTTATTGAAGTCAAGTGGAGAGGAAGGTACGTCAGTCTGTGCAGGGAATGCAAAGATCAGCGGGAGCTTTGCAGAGATTTATACATAGCGCGTGACCTTTCATTTTTATAATTGTTTCACTGAATGCCTGATATGAGGAGCGTGATGTAGGAGATGCAGGTGAAGAGGAGGACTAAAGCTTCCGCTCACACGGAACGACAGCGCGACAATAGAGAGAGGCGACGTCTTTTTAGCGACGCGGCCATTAGGCGGCGTTAAGTGCGTCGGGTTTGACGGACGGATGCAGACGGAGAGACGAAAGGGAAGAGGAGACGACGAAGGCAGACTAGCAGCCACGGAGGGAGGCGGCCGCCACTCGCACCTCGGCAGTCAGCTTGAACTCCTGTGTCAAAAACAAAATAACAATGGGTTTCCATAGCGATCCACGTAACTAAGTAGTACGAGAGCGTCTGGAGAAGTGGTGGAGGAAAGGTGGTGGAGGGGGAGGGGGCTTTCATCTGTCAGCCTCAATCCTCCATCATCAAAGCTCTTCTCCACTTTCAGTGCCACGACTGAAAGACACCAGCGGATCATTAGTCTCCAGTGAAGGCGACAGTCATTTATCCACCGAGCTTTTTCTTCTTCTTCTTCTTCTTTTCTTTTTTTTGTGACTCTTTTCCACAAAAGTTTCCAGTGAAAGACGGTGAAAAGGAGGAAAAGCGGGAGCAAGTCAATTTCTCTGGGCGCTAACCCGGCTCCCTGCGGGCGACCCGCGCAGGTATCCGGGTCCGACGGGCTCCTCTCTGTGAAGCAGCACATCAATACGCTGAAGTTCTCCTGCAGAGTACCTGAGCTCTGCTGCATGACCCGCTCCTCCTTTATCTATTCTGTTTAAAGATACCGGCTGGGGGGGGAAGGAGCTTGATTACCTCCTGGGACGAACCCCGCTCCTCTTTAAGTTCGGCGAGCGAGGAAGTCTTCAGAAGTTTGTTGACAGATCTGCCGCGGCGAGAGGGAGCGATGGACGCCGTGACCTTGGCTCTCCAAAGGACAAACGGAGAGTTTGGAGAAGATCAAGCTGGGGGGTTTGTTTATGGGGGACTACGGACAGGAACACATGGGGGATGTACGGAGTATCTATAGCACGCACAGCTTCCCCCGATTCCCTTCATGCTCGCTGTTTGAAAGTGGCACAAAAGCCCTTTTATAAAAAGATGAATTCAAATAAGAGCCTGAGAAACGAAAGGGAAAACGTTTCGGCGACACGTGAAGACTGAAGACATTTAAACGCGTGCAGAGCTGCATAGAGAACACAACGTGTTCACATGTTCACGCGAAGGTCAATACGTTTAAAAGGCAGAAATAACTGCTGGACACACTGAGGCAGATGTTGCTGTTCAGAATAATGAACGGCATTTATAGGAAATTTATTTCACTATTTTTCAAAAGCAAACCGGAATGACGAAAGCGTCACGCGTGAATCGTTTGTGGCAAAGCGACGTGCAGCCAATCAAACGTACGCTATGGATTGTGCAACTTCATTAGCACAGGAATGCTTTTTAAAAACCCTACGGGAGGTTTCTCCAAGCCGCCCTGACTGTGACCTTTTATTTCCTAAATATTTTTCGACCTCATCATTTTTCACTTTTACTTACATACTTTCGCCGAAGATATTCTGGCTTCCTTAAAAAACACTTTTGACCTAATACCTTTTTTTCCAAATATTTGTTTGACCTAAAAAAAAAATCACGTCAACGCCACCTTTTGACAATATTGTCAAAATATTTTGTTGGCTTAATATTTCTTCTTTTTCCATGATAGTTTCTGACCCAACATATTTTCTTTTGCGTCTCTGCTGGATTTGGAGCTGGAGGATTGTGGAGCTGCGTAGAGACGCGGCGATGTGCTGAATTAGGCGAGAGAGAGAAGCAACACTTGCTCTTCCAGAGGAGAGTTTGACTGGAGAAGCGTTGCACGTGGTGCATGTGGATGAAATGATAAATTCCCCAAACGCCGCGAGCCGGTGTAATGGATCCATGTGTCGGGGTGCGACTCAGAGCGGTTTCCCGAGGAGCGCCGCGTGTCTCCTGGCCTTTGTGAGAGCCGCTTGGTTGCACATTTTGTGTGTGTGTGTGTGTGTGTGTGTGTAGCTGCTGGGCGCCACAGGTACACAGGCCATCGATCACACGGTGCTGCCATTACACACAGGGGTGTGGAGGGGGTAATGTTGGGGGCCGCTGGCGGGTCCAGCGTTCTGCAGGCCAGCGGTAATCAAGCCCACGGCGGGTCGCCTGTCCGCGTGACCGATAACGCCACCACCCCCCACCCTCCACCCCCCCCTTACTGACGCACGCACACCACAGAGGCGCCTTAAAAAAAATTCACATCCAATTACGGCATCACGCACATTGATATGAAAGGACACAACCTGCTGTGGGTTTATAATCCCGAGAGTCATTTATATCCACGTTTATTATGGTGACACCAAATACGGCTTCGTGCCACCGTCGCCCCAGTGTTCCTCCTGCCGATGACCGGCGTAATCGATCACGCCGCACATAATACTTTCACACGCTGGCGACAGCACGCAGTTGATGTCCAGAGAGGAAGAGGAACCCTCTGCAGCCCGTTCGGCTCATGAAGCGGGCGGCAGACATTGAGGAGGCTGTTGTGTGTTGCTTCTAGCCGCTGGTGGACAGATGCGTGTGGCGGTATTATCTCCATCAGAGAGCAGGAGGAACTCGTGTTGTTATTTCTGCTCTCTGTGGGGGATTTGTTAGTGAAATAAATAATAGGATAGCGGCGCCGCTGCATGAGACACTTCTGCAACAACACAATAACCTCATTAACTTCCAACCAGGAGAAACGCAGACGAGTGTTCCGACCCTCTAATTGTGAGAGCAGCCGAGGAGTTAAATATAAAACCGTCTCTTAAACAGCAGTGAGCTCTCAGAGAGGCTGAGCCGGGCTCACCGGGGGGGGGGCGCCTCCTCCACCTGTTCTACACCTCCAGCCTCCACCCTGCACCACTCCAAGAATGACACCTAAAAGTGTGCATGCACCGATGCGCTGACCCTGCGGTGGGTTACACGCTGCCACTTGCCTCAGCGTGCACAGCTGACCCTGCGCGCGGTAAATACAACACAACAACACACTCCAGTTTACTTTTAGCCAGACTGTCTTTGCCATATTTCTAATGTGCCAACGCGCAGAGCCGTCACACATCCGACGTCAAAACATCTGGCCGCCGGAGCCTCCGAACAGCAGGTGGAGGAGCGAGAGGGAGGGAAGCGGGTGAGACACAGACGGGGAAAGGGGGCGGGGGGGGAGACGGAAATAGAGGACAGCAGATAAAGGGAGAGCGGCAGAGGATGCGGTGAGGATGCGGTGAGGAAGCGGAGCGCAGTGGAGGCGGCCGCTGGGACGCGGAGGGATGAGCTGCTGCTGTAGGAGCCTTAATGAGCATTCTGTGTAAACCCCGGGGAGGCTGTGCAGCTCTCACCCGTCGCTGTCTCCCCTCCACGCGCACTCCGCGGACGCACGGAAAGGAAAGACGCCGACGGAGGCGCCGGCTCGCGTCCCGCGTCCCGCGTCCCCCCGTGGTAGCCGGGCCGGGACCGCGCGGCCTCGGGGACCAGAGGGAGGAGCATCACGGCCACTTTGTGCCAAACACCTGTGGTGCTAATGGGCTCCACTTCCTCTGCGCGCACTAAGGCGCCCGTGATTCCCGCTCACTTATCACCGCCCCCCCTGCTGCAGTCGTGGACGGGGGACGGGGGGACGAGGGGGACACAGACCTTTTATTTATTTGCTGCTGAGTGACAAGCGACACGCTCCCGAGTTACGGCTCCAAGCGCAAACATGATAAACTGCAGGACAAAGTTGCCGAGGCGACGGGGGCGGCTGTAAATCTGGGCTCTGCGGACGGGGGGAATTCGGGGTAGATTGTGTCCCGTTGTTGATTATCCAGTGTTAACGTTCGCACGGAGCGTCACAGGCTGAAGGAGAAGACCATCGTTATTTAACCAAGCCCCCAGAGCCGCAGAACCACTCACTCTCATTAACTATTAACCAGCGACTCGGCCTTAAATCATCCGGGCCGACCCCCGGCCTGCTGATGGCGGCGTTTCATCACAGCCTGCGGACCGGACCCCCCGCTGGTTTAACGGGCCACAATTACGCTTCTGACACCACATACAGCAAATATTTATGGAGCCCTCCCACCGACCCCCCCACACCCCCCCAGCGCTGCTGCGCTTCCCTCGCTCTCTCTCTCCACCGGGGCGGCCTGCTCACTGCGTTACGCGTGACCTGAGCCTACGCGCTGCGCCGCGCACGCGCCACACGGACACACCACGCAGACAGTGTGGTTTATATGCATCCGGGGGGGGCCCCCGAGAAGCCTGCCTGCTGCTTTTTGTTGCAGTTGGTTTCGTTGAAGAAAGACATGCTGACGTGCATCTTACTCCATCTGGTAATCAATCAAACCGTTGATGTGTATTGATCCTGTCCGGACTCATTATGACATCCCGGAGTTGCCTCCAGCCCCCCAGCCCCCCCCGTCAAGGATTCATACTTCAAATTTAACAACAGCCCTTTCTTTGGTATTTCACTCAGCTTATTAATGCAAATGAGTGGGACAGAACGTGAACTGTATTAATTACCATTTTTATTTGTATTTTTACGAAGCCGGGGCCGAGACTGTGGGGCATTTGTTACCATCAGCATCAGCACAACCCGGTCTGACTGTCACTTAAGAGGAATACTGTTCCAGCAGTCTTTTTTTATTTTGTTTATTGCTTGTATTACCTTCTCACTATACACATTATATATATAAATTATATATAATATATAAAGTATATATATATATAATTCTATATATATATATATATATATATAATATATATTCTAAATATATATAAATCGTATTTCTCTTCATTTATACAAGCAGAGCAATGGTCCACAAACACTTGTTTTGATCATCTGTAGGTCTATTAATAAATATAAATAAATAGAATGTAGCTTAGGCCCAATTATGAAAACAAGGACCTGGCCTCGTTGGGCGCACACAACCTCTACGCACAACAAACCACACTTTGCATAATCACAATAACGCACGATAATTAACGTTGGTGCATAATGAGGAATGTTTGATTACCGTTCCATATGTCAAGAGCTATTTCGGATTTTTAGAATAACTCAGTTATTACGAAAACATCTATGCATTCGCATACTGATTGGGACGCCGATCGTCATGGCAACGGTCAGAGCATTCCACTCTTCCTCATCGCCGCTTTTTAAAAATCGATCTGCACTTCTCACTACATGAAAGAAGTGCTGGGAGGAAAAGGTTTGGCTTCGTAAAAGTATTTGGTGATCAGCAAAACATCCGGACAATTATATTTATATTTATTAACCTTTCCTTCCTCAACAGGTTCCTGGTATTTATGTATTGACTAAGGCTTAATTATAATAATGAAAAGCACACAACCCTGTCCTTGAAGTCCCCTCATCGCCTCCCGGGTTAGAACACGTACTGTAAAGTTCTAATTCTTGGAGTGGAAAGGGAAGCAAAAAAGGAGAAATGATACGATGTTTCATTTGGACTTCTTCATTGCTCCTGACACGCTGTTCCTAATTGGGTGTCCCGTTCTTATTAGGAGCACCTGAGCTGCTCCAACCAGCCGAAAGGTGTAGAAAAAAAAAGGCCTGTGAGCAAAACAAGAAACCGGAGTATCAGAAAAAAGCGGACGGAGGTCAGAGGTCGGAACGAGGCCCAGGAATGATCTCATTAGCTGAGGAAGGAAATCAGCGGGGCAGAAGGCAAACACCTCCGTTTAGAAAGAGAGACTCTTTGTGGCGAGAGAAGTTATAATGAAGCAGTTTGATATCGACTCGCATGCGGGGCGGTTATTAGGTTCTGCACATTAAAGCTTCCCTCACACTTCTCCCCTAAAGAGGCGCTTCTTTCTTCCACCAGCGGATCCTTTCACAGGCAGCAGATCGAGGCACCGGCTGAGGGACGGAGACCCAACAGGAAGCCGAGGACCGAGTCGGCCCCCGGGGCACGTGGGGGGGCCGTAGCGCCACAACACGAGGAGGCCTGAGTGCCGTGCGCGTCGTGCCTTTCATATTTGGGAGACCTCAGATCACAGAATGGGAATATTCAGCCTGTGATGCTGCTGCTGTAGAGAAACATTCAGAGCTTCGACGGAACCCAATGAAATTCTACTTTTCTCACAATTTATATTTAGACACTTGGAAGAATTAGAAAATGCAGGATTAAGATTCACACGCCGCAGTCTTCATATTGTGTTGCCTGGCAACAGCAGAAGCCACGTTGATCTGCGAGATGCGAGGAGTCGGGAGCTCCGTGATCTCGCCCTCGGTGGGGAACGCAGAATTTGGGAGCTTGACCCGACTTATTTCGATTGTCTTTTTTTAAAGGAAAATGACATAATGTCGTTACGCGCGAGTGCCGGCGTTTCCACCGGGGATCCGCGCGGCTTTGAGGCCTGATGAGGTGGCCTCAGCCGGCATTCTGTGAATAACCGGAGCGCCGGCATCCTTCCATCTCAAAGCTGCCTTTGTGCCTCGGAGCTTCTGCTGCTTTTGTGCTCTCATAACACTTGATCTGTCATCATTTTCCACTACGTCTCCAAGCAATAATGCAATTTCCTTACGGCCATCTATGCGGTTTCGGGGTTTATTTTCCTCCCTCTCGCCGCGCTCGTCGGAGTGGAAAAGCCTCGGAAACTAAATCTGGTGTGAGAGCACTTGAAGCCTCCATCCGAGTGTGCGGCGCATTATTTCACATTGCATCCGTGGCCCGATTCCACATCGCAGCAGGGACTCCTCGGGCCGCCATCTCCCCCCCCCGGACGCCGCGGTTCATTCATTCCGTGCGTCCTGCTGAAGACGCTCTCAGAACATCTAGAGAGCTGGTGGTCGTGGTCACATGACTACGTCCTGCATCAGGCGAGCAGTGCTACGATGCTGCCTGGAGGTCGGATCCTAGTGATCCCCCCCCCCACACACACACACACACACACACACACACACACACACACACACACACACACACACACACACACACAATATGACAGTTTTAAATCTGGAATGTTAAAGGTTTAAAGAAATCTTTTTTTTTTTTTATTGTTAAATCTGATTGTTCAGCAGCGAGGAAACTTTATCGACCGAGGAGAGCGGGAAAGGAAGATAAAAATAAAAAAATCACATCTAGTGAACGTATTTTGACAAATGTGATGATGAATGGAAGTTAACTGGTGGAGGGAGAAGACGTGTAGGAGTTCCCGCCGCCTGCTGCCGTCTTTTTAGGAGGAAAAATAACTACATTTCCAGAGATATTACCACTATCCATCATTATGTCTCACCATTACTCATGCACGATCCATCAATCAGATTAGCTATCTCGCTGCGTCTATAATCATGTTTACTGATGATATATATATATATATATATTATATATATATGTATATAGTTATATACCATCTATGTAAATAAATAAAGCCGTGCTTTATAAATAAGTTGCAGACGCTGCAGCTGACGTGCTCGGATGACCACGGCGTTTTTCTCACGCTCCTTAGAGTTTCCTCTCATCAATTACCGGCTCGGACCGGCGGACGAGTCCGATCGCCACCGGCAACGCACGCCGTTAATTGGACAGGCGTTTGACTTCTGCAGGCAGTCCGGGTCTGCAGGTTGTTTCCTCCTGGTTCTTATTATTATTCTGCCTTTGAAACGAGTCCTTCAGCAGGTCGACGTGAACCCGCTTCACCACAAAACAATCAAAGGCACTTTTGTCTTCATTCCACACGAAGCATCTAAAGGACGATTTGCGTGACTGTCTTTTAGGAACATCAAGCCTCCCTCGCCGGCTCGGGGAAGTTAAGAGTGTTGTTGTCTTGTCACCCCCCCCCCCAGTCTCCATCCACATGGGGACGGTGCCGACGGCAGCTTCCTCCTGCGCTCGGCTTTGAGCTGCTTTCTCTGGTTAGAATTCAGAGGACGATGAGACAATACGAGACCGATGGATTATCGATGATCAGACGTCACCTTCTCAGAACGATGCTTGACCTCCTGCTCACACAAACAAACAGTACACTGAACCCCCTCCTCCACCAGCAGCTACTTCCAGAGCCCCGGGGGCCCGGTCTTCATATTGCGAGTTAATTAAGGGGGCTGTTTTGTGAAGTGCTCTTGCGTTTTGTTTATTTGTGTATCACCGGAGCCCCACAGATTACAGACCGGAGGGCCTGTCTGAACCTTTAATCTAATCACCCCCCCCCCGCGACAGCTCGCCTTAATGAGGCCCGCTTTGAACCGCCACCATTAGTGGAGCTCAGCGGTGGAACGGCCCCCCGCGACCAGGCAGACCCCCTCATCCCCTTCACCCGGCCCCTCCCCGCCGCCACGCAGCGAGCTGTGGAGACAAATCACACGGCCACATGGCGGACGTTTGGAGAACGCGGGGTCACGTGACGGGAAGCAGCACTTAGGGGCGGGACATAAGCGCCCCGGGGGGGTGGAGCGGCGAGTGCAGGCCGACGCCATCTATTGGAGGAGAGTGTAACGGGCGCGGCGGCGTGACGCTTTAAAAAGGGCACTTACCTTTCACATCGGCCCCCGTGCGCGCAGACGGATCTCGCCGCGGACAGTTGCACTAACGTCCCCCGTTAGCGGCGCGATCACGCCGCCGGCGTCCCCACACTATTCATTTCTCCATGCAACTTTCATTAATTCAAATTCGGGGAGAATTTAGTGCACTTTCCCGTTTCCAATCTGAAGTGCTTTGAATTCCGCTCACTGCATCCGTTTCTGTGTCATCAGCCCACTCGCAGCCTGAATAATTCATAACAATATTTATTAGCACTCTGAGGTACAATTAGATGAATTGGGATTAAGAATTGGCTCGTCTGTGGAAGAGAAAGTGGAACAGCTCTGCTGATGGATTTGGGCAGGCGTAGCTCGAAAACATTATCAAAATAAAGCCGAGCGGATTAATTCCCTTTCTCTCGCGGTTTTTTTCCCTCTTCCCCCCTCTTGTGTTTAAAAGAACATACTTAATATTCCATCTGCGAGAGTAAATCAGAGATGACAAGTTAAAACGCGGGTGGCGCCGGGGCCTCACGTCTTTACTTAATCTCCAATTCTTCGGGTAACATACATTTTTAACAGAATTCAAATAAAGGGACCGACCTGTCTTTTCATTTTACATTTCCTCTCCCACTGACCTCCGGGAGCATCGCAACCTAATGCCGATTTCTACCGTCTGTCAAAGACTGAAATGGGATTTTCATTCCTTTTAAAGCTGGAAATAATAAACCGGCCGGTTTCCTTTTGATTCAGTCACCTGATTATTGTTGATCATGTTTTCTAATATTGCTCATTTGGTTTGAATCCATTTCAACATGTGAATCTGCTAATTGGCTGCAGAGAACTTGATTGGTTCACGCATTTCTTTGCCGAATGAAAGCTTTGGCGAGATTTGTTGGAAAATGAAATGTGCTTATGTATTTTGAAGTGGGAATTAATTGCATTAAGAAACCCTCAGAGTGGAGCTCACATCCGCCAAACAGCACAGATTCAATTCCACATATAATACATTATAATGACACGTTAGGTATAAATTAGATATCGCAATCGTAGCTTCAACTCTCAACTCATTATCTTGCATGAAAATGGAAAATGAAGCAGTGACACAGTTAATCACGCCGTGCCAGAGAAGAAGATTGGAGATTTCAATGAAAAATGTTGACCTTAATGCACCACCCATCTACTCAGCCCAATTGTTTCCCCCCCCCATCCCCAATTAAAGGGGCTTCCGTCTGCTCGTGTGGGTAACGGATGAAGCCAGCAGTTGTTGAACTCGGCGTTAATTAAACATAAGTGCACGTCGGCTGGAACTTATGGGGGCTGTGAGTCGCTCTGAGGGTCATCACGCCTCAGCACGCCATCGCAAACAACCACTAATCCACAACTTTTCACTGTCTGAAGGACTTAACTGGAAAAACTTGAAGCTCGAACGGAAGCACGCGGCCAATTTAATTGATGTGTGTGTGTGTGTGTGTGTATGTGTGTGTGTGTGTACAACACAATCTGACTGTGCTGTCAATTAAAAATCCTGCAGCTCATCTTGGAGTTCAGCTCATTAAGATTCTTCCAAAAGCCAACGTTTATCCTTTGTTTCACCATTTCTTTTTACGTATTAACCTGTGTGTGTGTGTGTGTGTGTGTCAAAATGAAGGTGCATCACGGGTTTAACAAATTCATGAATGCTGAATATATCAACACAATGTGTGTGGCAGTTGTGCATTTATCCTGCAGCGCGCAATTAAAGGAACTTTTTGGCTCCGGCGCCAACAGCTGGTTCCTCCTAAACAAATACAGCTGCTGGCGGCGTCGAGCAGAAGAGCCCCGGCCGAGCATTCTGGGTACTTTTCATGCTGTTGTCATGTTTGCCGTTAGTCTCCCACAGAGTTGTCCTCCACCTCTGAGGCTGAAGAGAGACGGACGGATTCCAGGGTTCAGTTTCAGGCTCCAGAGGCGAGAGACGCGTCGTGTCCAAGATCCACACCTTTAAAAGCCTTCACTGCCTGATTCATTTATATATATATATATCATTATTAATATGGTCCTCAAATCCCAACAACGCAGATCCAACAACACTTTTTTTACCTTTCACAATAAAAGCCCTGAGGATAATATTTGCAACTCACTTGTGGGTTCTGACAACGTCCTGACGCGTGTTTCTGTGCGTCCTGCGGTTCAATCAAAGGCATCAACACACATTTCAAGGAATTGAGGATTTGAATATTGTTCACATCCTGTTCGGATTCAAGCAGAAAGATTCTCTCCGGTTGTACAGACGAAGATGTGAGTTAAGTCGAATCATGATTCATTCACTTTTGCTTTTGAAGTGACTTCGATTGGGCAAAACTACCTGACGGCTAAAAGATAATATATGAGCGTTGTATATGAACGAGATTGACAGACGACATTGGAGTTGCTGTAAAAGCTCTCACACCACTTTAGACGTTAAGCTAACAGCTCGTAGCGCCGTCAAAGCTACGCATCGATCACCACCGATCGGTTAGTCACCAGCAGCCAAAACGCCGCCCTCGCCCTCGCCACGAGCCGCTCCGTTTGATCGCTCCCATGGAGCCCCAGAGGGCCGGTGGCCTGGCGGGCCACCCATGTGGGGGGGGGGCTGCTTGTTATCAATGGACCAGTGGCGGGTAAACACAAGATAAAGAGGGCGAGCGAGGCGCTGCCATGTCCGTTTCCCCTCCCTGTCAGCGAGGAGGACTCCCGCCATTAAGGCGGCTGCCGCAACGCGCTGGGATGCCACCCGGAGCCAGATGTGCCTCCGCGGTGGGATGACGGAGGGGGGAGTTTAGGTGTGCGCCAGCATATCCCCCCCAACCTGCGCGTCCTATTACTCCTCCTCCGATAGAGAGACGAGAGACAATCAGCCATTGTTATTCTTTATGAAGAGGACACAAAAAAGCCATAAAAGTGGAATCGCTGTGAAGTCCTTGGCCGCTGCGCCAAATAGGAAGGGGGGGGCCTTTCCCGTCTTTTGATGTGGCGCGTTGAAAAAAAGGTATTGTCGACGGAGAAGATATTTTCACACGGCGTCCGCGGCTCAACGAAGGTGATCGCTTAGGGAGGGAGGTTTTTTTTTGGGTGGGGGGGGGGTTTGTGCGCGGACAATCGCGGCTCGGCGTGGAATAGACGGGGGACGCCGGGGATCAACAAAGGACGGGCCGGCGATGACAAAGGGCCTCTCTTATCCCGTCTGTGACACACACACACACACACACACACACACACACACACACACACACACACACACACAGGGAAAGACAATGGAGGACGAGCCCGACGGCGCCCGAATCAGGCGGAATGTTCAACTCCAAGTCACTCAATCTCACCGGTGAATATCACGGATGAGCCTCTCGCCTCCCAGCCTCCGCATGCCTCTCTCCCCCTTTCTCTCTCGTCAGAAGGGTATCAAGCAATTACAGACCAAGGTCTCCACTCAGTTGGGGATTCTTTCATCTGGTAAAGTTTTACTGCGGAGACCGACAGTGACCTTCACGGGGTCAGGGGATGGAGGCAGGAGGCACCTGCTGCCTATTTAAATGACGGACTCTTCATGGAGCCTTCACAAAGGATTTAGTGGAACAACATGATGGAGATCAGAGCGTTGATGGGAGCAGCGTCAATGTTACCGCGGCAACTCGGAGCGATGCGGAAACACTGATGCCGGCGTTTAGAGGAGCTCGTCTCCAAGGGCGTTTCTTTGTTACACGTGTGCCGCGTAACAATTTGGAGCAAATCAGCAACTAAATAAAGGATCAATTTAGTGATTTACATACTTGGTCCTTGGAGAAAGTCACCTTTGGACCAACTGTAAAGAAATCTACAATAAAAACTACGCTATAAAGCAAGAAGACAATCTGCGTAGCTGAGAAGCTAAAGGACGTTTGTGTCCATCGACCATCAGTCATCTAATCCTGGAACAAACAAACAGGGCGCGTGGGGGGGGGCTCGGTATCTCCGCCCCGATGCTTCGCGGTGTCATCGGGGGCGACGTGTCCCCCACCCGCCCCTTCCTGCCCCCACGGCGGCGCTGCACTTAAAGGGGGTTTAGAGCACAAATCAATCACTGTAGCCTGACGAATGAAAAGTATCACAAACTTTGACTTTTAATCTGGCAAACAATCGGGGGCTCGGCCACCGCTCGGGTTTGGGGAAGATTGTCACTTTCTCAATCCCCTCCCCCCCCGAGGGGGCTTGTTTCCCATTGCCGGGCCACTCATGGGGAATGTAATCCCCTTTGTTTGGTCCGTCAGGGAGGAGTATAGAGGAGGAGGGGGCGAGGATGTGACTGGCTGGTGGCCTGCGTGACTCTGACCCCCGACCCCCCACAACGTGCATGTTTAGGGTGATCAGAAAGGCCGCTGCATACGAGAAGAAAACGATGAGCAGCTGTGAATCACAGGTAGGCGGTGCGAGCATCACCCCCACCCCCCCAGCAGGGTTTCTGCCTGTGATGGAGAAGGTGGTAAAGGAACAGGGACCCCCCCTCCGTCCATTACTCACAGGCGCCCTGCTGTTTCCCTCATTCACAAACAGACCTCTGAGTGATCACACAGCAAACGCCCATGAACACACTCAACTGATTATAGTGGGGGGGTCTGACTGGGGGCGCACTATGCTATGGTAACCTTTAACGGCACAGCCCCCGGTCCGTCACACTGCAGCCGGAGGGCGCCATTAGTGGGTGACTTGTGGATCCCGGCTTACACCCTCAGGTGTTCCTGCTTTCATTTCAAAAGATTGATGACGCTCTCGCAGGAATATTCAGAGTTTTGGCATCATTCCTGCGGTTAGAAGAAGCCGTGCACACTACTCCACCTCCCTGCCGAAGACGTGCGGTTTGGACGCTGACTAAATGATATTCATATCGTGCACCCGTGTGGCCACAATCAGCTCCTTCCACTGGCGCCGGATGGGATCGGGGGCTCAGATAATCAAAGATAATCAGTTTTTAATCAACTGATGATAACCAACAATTAGGATGGATCACTGGCAGCTTGCCTCCAAAATAAAGTCACTAATAACATTGCAAAATGATTGATTTGTTTACAGTCGGATTGTCTGCTGAAGCTTCTTTGTCTAAATGTGGCCACGTTCAGATAAAGTAGGCGGATGCGTCTTGGAAAGGATCTTCAGAGGAACTAAAGGTTAGAACCTCTGGATGGATGGATGAACCAAACGCGTGTGACGTCGAGGCTTCACCGTAGAGCGGAAACCAGAGTCACGTGGGTCATTTTGGGAGGCGGTGGGAAAGCGTTTGTACCTCTCAGATGTAGAACAAGAAATGATATATTAATGCTGCGGATTGGGCAAAAAAATCACAACAACTCAGCCAAAAGCGCCTCACCGCAGTGTCGTTTTCTATCCGTTATCGGAGTCTAAGCGCGTGTCCCCGGACGCCGGCGGCTCCTCGCCCGTTCTCCTTTAATACCCAACGGCACAAATACATTTGAATGCGGGTCCGAGATCCGGGGGATGAGACCGGTCCTTGAACCCCTCGCCCGCTCCCCCCCGGGCCTGAAGAAATGCATGTCCTCTCTCGGCGTAATTGAAAAAGATGGATCTCACCAAGTGTTTCGGCGCCGCAGCGGGGGGGGAATTGGATCGGGAAATGTGTTCCGTGTCATATTGCGGTGTGTGTGTTCGCCGAGGACTCGCACAGTCGGTGAGAGCAACGCGTCCCGCCGCCCATATTGAAAGGCAGGAAAACAGAGAAGGGAGATATTTGCAATTTTATTACTACTTTAATGGGTTTCTCTATCATTCAGGAATAGCACTTTCTAACGCATTGGGCCCATAAATACAAGGTTCAATGGACAGCCGCTCCGCTCTCTCATTATTCATACATTCAAACAAATTAGAACAGAAGGTTGAATAAAATATGCCGTCCGTTTGCAACGTGACGCCATCAGAACTTCATCATGCATACAATCTAAATGGCCGGCGTGCTATGAAATGCGATATGTAGAACTCTCACATTGCACATATCTACAAATACTAATCATTTGTAATGCCGGCCAAACACCGCTGAGCGACTTCTGACTGTCTCCGGTGAATATTGAAGCAGCTGCTCAGCCTTCGTTGGCACAACGAGGAGTTACGAACTCAGTCACCTGGTACGATATTTGTTAATGCAGAACAGAGTTTCCAGAAATGACTTTACGTGTTCACTTTATTAAGAGAAAAGTGAACACGGACACTCAGAGGGTAACGAGAAATAACACTTTTGGAAGAGTTTAAATTTTATTTTTGTATCTGCAGAATGCGTTTGTGATTATTGGATACGGAGATAAAAAGAGCTTATAACGCTGGTTGATTCTGGTTCAGAAGCTCCAGAAGGTTTGTAGACTTTTAAGTCTGTATCTTCTGTGACATATCAGCTTAGATAAAGAATCCTCCAGTTTGTTCCAGGATGGACATCATAAATAACCATAAGGGATCATGACTTAAAGTGTTGGTTTAGTTCTTAGCCAAAAACAGATTGTTCCCTGGAAATGTTTAAAATTAGTTTTTGCCAATAAATCCACTAAAAATAACCAAAGCCCGTCGCAGTCTGCTGCTCAGGGCCCGCCTTCCTGCAACAGCTCGGCCTGCTACTCAAACAGGAAGTAACAGAGCGCTCGCTGGGACCGTTTTCAAGCAGCTGATCAGAACAGATTTGTGGCAGAATCCAGTGTGTGTGTGTGTGTGTGTGTGTGTGTGTGTGTGTGTGTGTGTGTGTGTTCATGGAGCAATACGTCGCCCAGCGCTCACTGATTAGTTTTTTTAGTTTGTGGACGACGGTGGAGCTGCGAGTCACAGAGGGACGTACGAGGTTTTACATACGAGTGGAAATCAACTCGTGAGTAACGCGACTCCTCCGCCATCGATCTCGTGTGCGTGACTTTTGATGTGTGATCCAAGTATTGGCAGATTTAAATTAATACAACTTCTCTTTGCTCTGATTTCAATTACTTGATGTTTATTACTTTGTTGGAGATGTGCAGCGTCTTTGTGTGAAGTAGCAACGCAATTAAATGGAATAAATTCAGATCTATTTACGGAGCAAAACACGCATCGTATTTGTTGATGGTGGAGACGAGCCGTATAGATGAGAAGTAGAGCTTCCACCTGGCAAACGCCAGGCAGGGAGGGGCCACCACCTGCCTGTAAGTCATAAACCGGGGGCGTGGTGATAAAAGAGAAACAGATCAAGTGTGGATGAAAGAGACCAGCTTATCCGTCTGACTAAAATCGAGTGACAGCCAAAGACGGAGGATATGAGAAGGGGAGCTCTCGAAGACAACAAAATGACTGAGATAATAAAAAGAGAATCTCAATGCTGGAATGGGCTCGTTGGAAGATGGATGGCAACTCCAACGACTCCAGACGGACTCATAACGCGTCTGCCGAGGCTGATGCATGAAGTCACATTCTCAAATTGCTTTCTTTAGTTGTTTTTTTTAACACTTTTGTCCCAGTTTTGGTGTCAATCGGTGGAATTTAGTCAGACAGTTCTCCACCGGGTCCAATTCTGCAAACTTGCGCCTGCGCCCCCCGTGCACCAGCAAAGCTCGGTGCCGGATTCCACCGGTTGGCCGCCATCGTCTCCGAGCATCAGACGAGAAGAGGTAGCAGTCGTAGTGACGTCATCCATAAGGTTGTTTCCATGCCTCCACCTACCGTCGCCATCTTGCTATTTTGACCTGTCAATCAGCGTGTAGCCCCGCCCTAAAGCATCCGCTGCTTTATGGTCTGTTTGACTCTACATGAACCATCATTTACTGAAGGAACATCATTGTTTGTGTCACGAGGCCGGTCGCCGCGGGGTCCTGACCCGGTGCAGGAACCGGACGCCGGTAACAGGTATCGATCATTTGGTGGACGTTCTGCTCGGCCCCGTTTCGAATAAACATGACTGTGATTCATCGTCGATTCAAAAGGGAAAGCGGCGAGTCTGGACGCGGCGGCGCTGAACCGTTCCCAGAGACAGCTGCAGCAATCAGGGAGCCAAAACGGCTCCGTCTCCTTCCAGCATGTCGTCCAACACAGCGGCGAGGTGCACCGCCGCAGCAGCAGCAGCTATCATTAGACGAATGGAGTGCGAATAATCAGGGCAAAGGAAAGAGTCCCTTCCTCCAGCCTCCCGGAGGAGGCAGCTGTTCCCAGGCCCTCCACCGCTTGTTCATTAATTACTCTGAATTAATGCTTTTCTGCCACCGAGAATAAATAAAAAGACTGCGGTGAGGCCCCACTAATCAAGAGTGGCTTTTATTAAATACTGTGAAAATGTCAGCTTGGACGGGGACAATCTGATCCGGCTCCGCTCCAATCAAACATCACGTCTGCTGGTCGGGCTGAATTGGCAGCGGCCGCTTCGAAGGCCACAAGATGTATTGTCTCGGTCCAGAGAGAGAAGGAGGGAAGGGGGGGGGCAGTGGTTTGTGTCCAGGGCCAATCTTCGCTGTGGGTTAGTTTGGCCTCTCAGGGATCCACATTGGATAAGACCATCGACTGCCACGGAGCCCCGTGTTTGGTCCCCGTTGGACTCGTCTGTGAATCAGTGAGGATTTCCTTATATTTCGTATCGTTACGAGATCCAGTTCCAAAAAAGTCAGAGAGAAAGTGAGAAACAGGTAAGAATGTTCACAGAGAAATGAAATGATGCAGCAAATAAGCTTGAGTGAGAATGTTTGGCTGTGCAGGATCATTCATGCATTACATTTATCGGATATATATTTTTTGCGAGGCTGCAAATTGGCCCCTGAAAGAAAGACCTTCTTCCTTCTCTGAGGAGCACTTCTGCTTCTGCTTCATTGTGATGGTAAAATGTGCCACTGTGCTGGTGTTACATTGGCACAGAGGAGTCAAAGTCAGTAAACTGATGGA
Source organism: Gasterosteus nipponicus (assembly GCA_014132575.2). Taxonomy (NCBI): domain Eukaryota; kingdom Metazoa; phylum Chordata; class Actinopteri; order Perciformes; family Gasterosteidae; genus Gasterosteus; species Gasterosteus nipponicus. The sequence goes on from BMAF01000014.1 coordinate 1,001,252, forward strand.
ATGGATGCTTGTTTTCCTTTTGGGGGGGTGTAGTCAACAGCTGGGCCTTTTAATTGGTCACACATGTCATATCAAGCACACAAGCCCTTGAAAAAACTGGAAGGTTCTCACTGCTCTCTCTTTCTGAGAGACATCTCTGATGTGACATTTACGAGTATTTATCTGTAGCAAAAGAACATTTATAACACTTTGCAGGTTTTGTTCATCATGATAATCTCCAGGAATGAAGCGTGAACACATCCGGCAGAAGTAAAAAGGTTTAGTGAAACTTTGGGGTGTTAAGTAACTATTGAGGCCTAATTAAGAACCTGTGGAAATAAAGCTGTCAGTTTTGGGATGAACATCATGTCTTGTTTTTTCTTGACTCACTGAGTTTTGCAGAATTAGATACAAATTAGTTAAAAAAAGCCCAGCAGGGTCTGTTCTGCAGAGGACGAGTTAAAGCGAGGTTCCGGTCCACCGACTGCAGGAAGCCACGAAGCTCTCATCTCTGAATACAAGACGACAAGTAGCACTTGAGCCAATCAGAATACATCTTGATGGATCCGTGAAAGGGCCGCTCATCACGATTAGACCGCTGAACGCCGTCGTGTTGTTGTACTACGTGTATTACATCATATTGTTTTCATGCACGTTCACACGTCCACCTTCGGGCCTCCACCCGGACCACCGGGGGGGTGACTGAAGTAGCCGGGGCTTCTTTGACAGCTGGATGGTGAATTGCATGAAAATCAACGCGAACGAAGCATTTCGCAATTAGTCATTGAGAGGGCGGTTCATATTTTTATGGTTATTAATGGCGTTCGCCGCGCTCAAATATTTACATCGTAAACGGCATGAATTATGGGGGTTGGCCAGGGAACAACGAGCCACCCGCGCGGCTCGCTATGTTAACAAGACGCCCGCCGGGCGACGCCGGGGTTCAAGAGACCCGGGTGTGTCGGGGGGGGCTTTGCCTCGCCGTTTTCCTGAGTACGGAGTGAGTGTAAAAACAGATGACGAAAGAGATGAAAGTTGCTGCAAACAAAAAGATGAAAGGCACAAAACGCCGGACAGCTTTCATGTGATTATTATTGTGTGTAAATATGAATGCATGAGAGATTTGAAAACGACTATATGATAAATAATGATTATATGGTGAGACGTTCAGTGCATGTTGATTGGATACTGTTGCCATTCGTCAATAACGTGAGTTGGATACGTTTGGATTATTTAATCTTTACTTCCTGATTAAAATGTGATATTTTCAAACTGCTTTTCAGTTCACGAGAATATTTTTTTAATTTCACGCTAATTGAACTATTTGTAAACTATTTAAGGGTTTCAAACAGAAAGGCCATCATTTCTACCCACAGCGGGAAGAAATTCATCAAGCTTTTGTTTTGTGTGAAGGAGACACTTTGGTCTGCTCGGGGGGAGGCGCCACGTCCACGTCTCCATGGTTCCCGTACAAAGACGAGCTCGAGGAAGCGTCGGGTCAACACATGAAATCTGCGTAGGATAAAACATGGGCCGAGCAAAGCAAAGCTCCTTTTGTTCCATTCTGAAGGTCTGAAAGCTGCTGCTGTTGAGCGTAACCGCCGCCAGTTTAGTGAAAAGGAAAATCGTCCTTGGAGCAGATCATAAAGGGGGGGGGGAGGATGCCTCCACCTCCTGTTGTTGGCCCGGCCTGCCAGGCTCAGGCCCGGCCTGCCAGGCCCCCGTGTGGGCGCTCAGACCGGCCGGAAAAGACAGCGCTCTTGGAATGAGTCGGTTCCGCCCGGAGCCAACGCGGCGCCCGGTGCCAGGCAAGAGCCACTGCCGCCCCCCTTTACCCGCCGGACCTCAGGGGAAAAAGGATGCAACCACCAGGGGGTCGGAGGAAGAGCCTGGTTGATGTCTAATTTAAAAAGCAACCCCCCCCCGCTTGACTTCAAAAGTGCCACGTTCAGCGTTTTCTCTCAAACTCAAACTATTAATAGAGGAAAAGTAATTGTTATTCCTTTGTGGTGAAAATTAAGGTCGCATTCCACCGCTTCATGTTACAGGGAGGATATTTAAAAATATATTTATTTATAAAATGGTCTTCCTGGAGAAGAAGCTGGGGCATGTTCTCGTCCTCTCTCCCTCCCTTTGCACTGAGAAATGGAATATTCAACATCAATTATCTTCAAATAAAGTGTTTATTGATCATCACAACTAATATTTGGACAGTCACCTTGTCAGACACATCTGCATTCAATCCCACTTCACACAGCAGGTGTCCAGATGTTTGGTACCAGGGATGAGCACATCTGGCTCAACAATACATCTTTTATATATTAACTTAGATTTCCTCATAGGCCTCGTTCACCAATGTCCTTTACTTATTTAAGGACTAAATGTATTTAACTTATTGGACTTGAGGACCTTTTATAAAATACATTTATTTCACGGTTTACATAATATAGACGCAGGGCAGTTAAGTCCCGCCCACACTGCGTCTCCTCATTTCCGTCTGACGCGTTTGTGAAGACAGCATTTTGTTCAGATTGTAGTTTAACGTTTACTATATTTAGCTAAATCATTGTGCCATTTTAATACTTATTGTTGTGTGAACTTTGAGACATCAGACAGATGTGCAGCAGCATGGAGCTAATTTTATCTCGCTAGCTTGTGCTATGGTCACTGTGTGCACGGCGCTAGCATCGGCCCGTTAGCGCTGAGGCTGCTAACGTTAGCGCTGACACACGACGGCGCGTTTCACTCAGTCGCTCTGATTCCATGAGCCTTTTAAATGAAATAATGAAAGTTCACATCTGCATCCGAGGCTCATCGTTACAAACAAGAGGAACGTTTGATGAGTTCAATACACAAGAGAAACACGCCAATGTCTCGCTGTACGCCGGGTGCCTTTAATCGCACCGAGGTCCAGCTACGGCGCGTCCATGTTTCATGCAGGCGGTCCTCAATGAGGGAACAAGGGATGTATTATCGACGACGCGGGTCACTTTGTGGGAGGAGCCCTGAGCCGCGCGCGTCGGCAGGTGAGGTCTTTCCTGCGCTTTACGTCATCGTTCCAGCGTCGATTCGAAGGCGGAGTTCAGCCGCCAGACGCTTGCAGCGGTTGATGAAACGCGGTCCCCACGCTGACGGAGGAGCAGGAAGCGAGTTCTGGCGTCTCGTCTCGACCACGTAGTAACCAGGTGGATGCCCCCCCCCCCCTCAGCGGCGCTAAACCAAATGCCACGGCTCTCATTTGGGGCATGTGTTTGTTGTGCGAGAGATAAGCAGCAGGAGCAGGTGGAATAATCAAACTCACCCCCCCCCTCTACAAAAAAAGAGCTAGCTGCCAAAGTCCAAACTCCACTTTTAAGCACATCTGGAGCAGAATCATCATATTAATTGGCAGTTAATGTGTTGACACACAACACGGATTAAACCCTGAGAGAAGCTGCTTGACGCGGTCACGCAGTCAGCGGGGGCCTCGTGGTCTCAGGTAGGAGACATGCAGCGTGGGGGGGGGTCATCTGTGAGCCAATAACAAGGCAGCTGAAAGGCGTCTGACGGGTGTTCGTGGAGCGCATGGGGGGGCGTGACGGAGACGCTGAGAGGAGATCTAATGAACAGACAAACAAAGTAGTCTCAGTCGGTGAAAGGCCGCGCTGATGGACGAACCAAACGTCCCCTGATTGATGGCGGGACACCGGAAAACCAATAAATCAGCCGCACAAAAGTAGGAACTTCAGCCGCACACCTGCGTTACTTGTGTGACCTCACGGAACGCCGATAATGGCAGGAAGTGTTCCGTCTCGCCTTGAGACGGCCAACGCGGTCCCTCCCCCCGTTACGTCCGTGACGCGCAGCGAATATGAAAACGGGCACAAAGCAGGTCAGCCGTGATGCGTCCTGAAAGGTCTACCAGCTTTTGTGCGTCCTTGTGTTGCTTCTGAGAAACCGATGTCGTGACGTCCAGGGTGAGAGCGACCTCCTAACGACGTATGGAGGTCCTCACTGAATTTGATGGGGGTCTTGTTTATTGCTTCAGAGAGTTGGCCCGGCGAGGAGGCAGCCTGCGGAGGCCAAGGAGCTAATACCGACTTCCATTAGGACGCACGCTGCAGCACGCCGCCGCAGTATTTACAGTCTCACACCGGGGAAACAAATAAACTGCGTGATTAACAAGTTTTTCCGGACGCCGCGGCGCTCGGCTGTGCGCTCGTCGGAGTGCCACCTCGCCGACTTAATGATTCCTAATGGCTTCTTAATGACTTCTTAATGACTTCATCAGGAAGATCCTCCAACAGCACATTCTGACACGCGGGAGCCGCCCCCGGAGACGGGATCACACCGCGGCGCTAACCCCCCCCTCGCCGTTCCTGCTCAGACAACACGCGCCTTAAATCTGCTTATCCCGGGGCCGGGGACAGCGGCGATTGATCCCCGGGTAGCGCACGAGGCGGCGCCGTCACACCGGACTGATCTCAGGACGTCGGAGTGACGCCTGGTGCTGCGGAACCTCCATTCCAGAGGCCTCCGTGCTCACTTGTTTTAATCGAGAGGACTTTCACACACCCGGGACCCCCCCCCTCCCCCGTGCACATGGAGCACTTCCTCTGACGGGCGCTCTGAGGGAGAAAGGCCGGCGGCCGATTGACTCCTTGTCCCATTTCGCAGGCGGATTACTCACTTTCTCATCATTCCTTTATTTATTCCATTTCCAAATTCATTTCTAATGTACCTGAAGGAAAACAAAGCGTGCAGCCGAACGCGTGAACCTGGTCGGGGGGGGGACAGATAATGACGGCAGGTCAAGTCGTGAGCGAGTCACGTCCTCGCTCCTGGAGGAAAGTGATTACCGTAACACGCCGCCCAGATAATTCCATTTCGCACGTGGAGCTCAAATCGTATTATGTCACATTGTATTTCACATATGCTCGAAAACTGGAGATATGCAAACTAAGGGCGGAGAAGAAGAGCAGATGGCTCAGTGTGAGTGTGGAGGTTTGTTTTATATCTCCGTCCCATGTTGCTGCGCAGTGGATGTGGGCTTCTGCCCCCCCCCCGGCACCCCCCATCCCCCCCAACTCCTTCTCCAAATGTTATCTTACCGGAGAGCGGATGAGCACAATCCTTAAGCTAATGAGGAGTGGGTGTCGCTTTGTCTTCCTCTTTGATTTCTTCTCTCCCACCGACACGTCCTATTCTCCCTCAATCCCACGCCGAGCGGAAAGACCCGCACGCCAAACAGTTACGAAACAGCACTCGCCGGAGCTGCTCGCCGGCCCGGCGGGCCTCCTGGAAAGGAACGCGGCGCGGACTGTGGATTTAGCCTCCCTCACTTGAACTTCACGTTTGTCTAAATGAGGAAGGTCCTGCTGGTGGAATCAGCACGTCGGCGTGCAAAGACACGAACCTCTGAAGGGGACCAATCACAGCAGAGACGCCGAGATCAATATATTTATATATTTATATGATAAATGATCACAAACTGATCCCCCACGGAGCTTTAATTACGAGCGGGGGTCGACTCTGATTGGCTAAGCGGTGGAAAGGCCAGCATGCCTCCTGCTCCGTCCTCCTCCACCTTCAGCGGTGGAGGACAGGAGACGCCACGCGGTCGGCCTCCACCCCGGCAGCACGAACACAAACAAAACTTTGGCTAAAGCCCAGCGCCCCCCCCCCCGAGCAGGTAAACTTTCCACACGGTGGCTAATGGACACGGCGGCTGCCGTTTACCAAGGACTCCCCCGCGGAGGAGCCCAGCTGACCCCCCGCTGAGCGGTACAAATGGCTCACACCTCCCCGAGTCATCAGTTATGCAGGAATGCCCTTGGGAGTCTTTGCACTTGTTTACACGTCACGTTCATGACGGCTCCGGGTAAATGAGCCGCTCGCTGCCAATTTGTCCTGGACAACCAAGCTGTGGGGGGGGGGCACGGAGGGGGTGAACCGACCTGGAACTACGGACACAGGAGTCCCGAGGGTGGGAGGAAGGCGCTGTGTCACTTTTGGAAATAAATGAGAAAACGTTATTTTTTTCCTTGGAGGAACTTTGAAGCAACAAAGGGGGGGTCGGAGTTAGAGAGCACCCCCTTCCTCGTAAAACCACAGAACACAGGAGTCTTTTGTCTTATGGAGGTTGAACTCAAAGTAACTGGTACCTGAATGCGTCACGTGAAGGTCTACGTCGACTTGTCACCTCGAAGGCTTCAGCCCGGGTGACGTAGCAGATTCAAACTACACCCACGTGTCCCTCTGAGCAAGTTTGTATGATTAAATAAAAGTCCTGTCTATTATAACTGACTTTAAAAACGACAGAATACGAGCAGAATGAGTTCACGCAATATGAAGTAAGATAGGTGATATAATATGATATTCACCGTCCTCAGTGTAAAACGGAAAAGATACACATGAATAATTCATCATGAGAAAAGGTGGAAATCGAGCTGAATTGTATCGTAACATATTTGCACAATGAATAAACACTTTAGGCCTAACGAGCTGAACGCTGTGACTCCACTCAGCGCGTCCCGGTAATCCTGCAGTCTGCACCCTCAGCTGGAATATCGACCTCGGATCCCCGTCGCCTTTCATCCTCCAACATTTTCTAACGTATAAACTGCAAAAAGCTCCTTTTTCTTAAAAGCTCAAACGTTTCTAATTCAACGGGCCGCGTTTAGCATTTTGAGCACCGGCAGACGTCCCCCGAGCGAGACGGTGTCCTTCGCCGGGCGCAACCCGTACAAAATAAGACCATGCTGGGGGGAGAGGGGGTAATTTAACCAGCTTCCTCCTGAACCGCTCCAGAGCCTCCAGAGCTTATTTGCTGCCCGGCCCCCCGGTACCTGCTGCATCCACTCCCCTCACAACACAGCGCCCACTGAGCCACATGATCCTGCCAGGCCCCCCCCTCCCGCGCACGGGTTCCAGTAAAGCCCCAATCAGTGTGCCTGGTTGTGTGTGTGTGGGGGGGGGCTCCTGCCGAGTCATCCCGGGCGTCTGTCCTCTCGTTACGCCGGGATTCTTTGTTGTCCGGCGGTTTGTTCCTCAAGTCCACGCGGCTCTCGCAGACCTGCTGAGACGTCTTTTAATTGGACGATGAGCCCGGTAATGAGAGCAGCGTACTGAAAGACGTCCCGACTCACTTTTACGTTCAGCTCCTCTCAACTCGGCCAAATTAGTTCCTGGACTTTCATCGTCCGCGAGCAGAAAGCCTTTTATTGGCTGCTTGTGTAGGAGAGCTTTGCATATTGTGCAGTGATGTTGGTGAGCCCCTAAACTACTACAGCACATTTGTATTTTTATTTTACTGCAACCAGTATTTATATATTCTTACATCTTTTTACTTCCCTATTTGATCGTTTTATATTCATAATAGCCCCATGGCACACGTCTACAGCTCATTTAACACACACCCGGTAGGATCAAACATCGGCTTTTATTCCGTCTCATGAAGTTTTAGAAGAACCCAGTGTGAGGAAACTCTCCCCCGACCCCCGGCCCCCCCGGCCCCCCCGGGCCGACGGCTCCACCAGGAAAACCTGTATCATCATCCATTAGTTATGAGAGCGTGTCGTCCTACCTGTCAGAAGCTGGAGGCTTTTGGGGGCAGCAGAAGTCACTTGTTGCCGGCGTGGAGAGTGAAGTCCACAACTGCAAGGAGACGACACAGCGCCGTTACTCCCAAAGGAACCGCCGCCTCACTCCCACCCACAAGCCCGAGGGAGGCCGCCCGCCCGCCCGCCCGCCGCCCGCCACACACACTCATCTGCTGGCCGCTGTCGGGTTCACGGGGCTCATTGGAGAAGATAGAAACCCGGGTCAGAGCTGCTCTCGCTCGTAGGAGAACAGAAACTAAACTGAGGGTAATAAGATGGGGGGTGTTAGCCGTGAGCCGTGGCCGCGCTGGCGTCCGAGCCTTATGAAGATTGTAACCAATCAAACAATGTGATCTCTCATCAGCAGCCCATGGGGGTCGTATCTGGAGCCCAAATGAATAAATAAATAGCGGGTAATGAGGGACCTGTCGGGGGGCCGGATGTTGGGGTCATTTTACTGAGCAGCGCCATTAACATCGACGCCCTCGTCTGAACTGCGGCTCAGATCTCACACACACACACACACACACACACACACACACACACACACACACTCTCCTGGGAGAAGGAGACGTGGACATGTGGGCGGCGGCGAGCAGAAGGCGGCTTCCTTTCACCTTGACGGCCGCATAATGGACATTTTTCATTTTGAGCTTCACTTCAGTCAGTCGGCCATTTTCTCTTTGAACCTTTTTCCGTTTTTTTCGCCGTCCTTCTGACGTTTCCCTCCGCGGTTTGACCTGCGTGAACTTTACGGTGTATTTGTGCCCCTTTCAAAGAAAATAGGAAAACGTTGCTGTTGATTCTTTTTCCTTTTTTCCAAAGCTCATTTCCATAAAGGTCCCTGCTCAACAGAAGCGGGCGCAGAGGGCAGCGCGACGCACAAACGTGATGCTAATCGCACCTGTTCGCCGCATCCACGGCATCGTATCATTAGTCACTAATTGTTGTGCATTTTGCTGCAAAGAGACGACTGAATACTAGAGGATGTAATAGTGGACACACACACACACACACACACACACACACACACACACACAGGTAAAGGTGAATAATAATAGTATATTAGGAAGAAGAAGGAGCCAGAAATGATTGTTTGACTCACACAAGATTATGTTTCCATCGTCTGTGTCAAGTGGCAGCATATTGTTGTGATGGAAAGTCCTTCAACGAAATGACAACAGAGACACACAAAACCATCAGCAGGGGACGGAGAACGAACCCAAAGACACACAAAACAACCACAAAGACACACAAAACGAGTACAAAGATACTCAATGCAACAACAAAGACACAAAACAACACAAAACCACAAAGATACTCAATGCAACAACAAAGACACACAAAACAACCACAAAGACACACAAAACGAGTACAAAGATACTCAATGCAACAACAAAGACACACAAAACAACCACAAAGATACTCAATGCACAACAAAGACACACAAAACAACCACAAAGACACACAAAACGAGTACAAAGATACTCAATGCAACAACAAAGACACACAAAACAACCACAAAGCACAAAGAGTACAAAGATACTCAATGCACAACAAAGACACACAAAACAACCACAAAGATACTCAATGCACAACAAAGACACACAAAACAACCACAAAGACACACAAAACGAGACACACAAAACGAGTACAAAGATACTCAATGCAACAACAAAGACACACAAAACAACCACAAAGACGCACAAAACGAGTACAAAGATACTCAATGCAACAACAAAGACACACAAAACAACCACAAAGACACACAAAACGAGTACAAAGATACTCAATGCACAACAAAGACACACAAAACAAAACAAAACGCACAAAACGAGTACAAAGATACTCAATGCACAACAAAGACACACAAAACAACCACAAAGATACTCAATGCACAACAAAGACACACAAAACGAGTACAAAGATACTCAATGCACAACAAAGACACACAAAACAACCACAAAGACACACAAAACGAGTACAAAGATACTCAATGCAACAACAAAGACACACAAAACAACCACAAAGACACACAAAACGAGTACAAAGATACTCAATGCAACAACAAAGACACACAAAACAACCACAAAGATACTCAATGCACAACAAAGACACACAAAACAACCACAAAGATACACAATGCACAACAAAGATACTCAATGCAACAACAAAGACACACAAAACAACCACAAAGACACTCAATGCACAACAAAGACACACAAAACAACCACAAAGACGCACAAAACGAGTACAAAGATACTCAATGCAACAACAAAGACACAAAGAGGTGTAAAATGATCAAAAGAAACAAAATGGCTCCATGTAGATGTTCACAGCATGACGTTTGCTTCCTGATGCTCCGTCCGGTCGTCCTCCCCTGGTCCACAATGATGGATTAACTACTATTAACCGTTAACTGGTATTAACCGTTAACTGGTATTAACCGTTAACTGGTATTAACCGTTAACTACTATTAACCGTTAACTTTACCGGCTGAAGGCCCAAACGATGAGAAAAAGGACTGGATGAAATGAACAGCGACCCTGAGAGGCCTACGATGTATCAGACATAATATGCTGCCCACACGCACGCACGCACACACACACACACACACACACACACACACACACACACACACACACACACACACACGCACACGCACGCACGGCGTGGGGGGGGGGACAGATGGTGGGGGGCCGGCTGTGCTCTGGCTGCAGACTCAGGTGACATCTGTTCCTCCTGTTGCAGCGCAATGCTACAAACACTAAAAGTGAATTACAGCATTAATGACGGCGCTCTGCAAGCTGTCGCTCCGTATTACGCCTCCATTACAGCTCACATGGGCCCTCGTGGGGTAATGAATGAATGAATGGATGAAGGAATGAAGGACGCCTCGCTGCGTTGATGGAGTCACACCAGCACGCTCTCTCTCCCCCGTCGACCCCCCGTCCCCCCGGACCCCCCCCAGCGCGTTTGATCCAGCCGCCCGGCAGCTGAAGGAAATCAATCTCCTGTGTGAGCAGAGATGATTGGCCGTGTGTCTGAGAGCAGGGAGGCCGTGAACCCTCACACCTCTCGAGCGCCTGGGGGGTCGATGGGGGGGGGGGACGCTCCACTCCGAGCTGTCACCCGTCCCCAGACTTCCAATAACTTTTCAAATCCCCTGAAAAGCGGGAGACTACCGGCAGAGTCGATCACTCACAGCCGCCTTCACGCGCCCCCCTTCAGGGAAATAACCGCCAGAGTCGGGATCCCCCCCAAAAAAACACCAGCATCCCCCACGGCGGTGGGAGGGGGTTGGGGGGGGGGGCGCTTCTTCCATCCCTCTGTGTCAGGCGCAATAAAGAAAAGATTCATTTACGATGTTGGGACGCAGCGATAAACCAACGGCAATCAAAGGGGATCTTTAGGAATACAGAGAAGCGCGGGTGGTGTTGGTGGTGCTGGTGGTGGTTCATCACTAACTCAACCCGCCCCGAATGGCGGCCGTCTCCGGGGGGGGCACGAACACGTCGGAAACCGACCGGTTTCTTCATTCCGAACGTGTCGCCGCTTGAAAGCGTCTCACAATTACCCGCTGATCGTATCAGTCGCATTACGGCGCCGAGGAGGACGACTCCTCCAACGCCAGCGAGCGGCGAAGGAGAATTCCCCGTGCTCGTTATCGCAGACAGACACCGGGATCCGCGGGGAGGCAGGCGGGGGGGGGGACGTCAATAAATAACCGTAAACCTTTCACGGGGTAAACAACAACAATCGGGCTGAAGATTATTCTAATTAAAACAGCTGCAGACATCACGGCTGCGATTTCTATCGGAGCGTCGCTGGAGCAGATCTGTCTCTCTCCCGTTCCGCCGCGGCATTGGCTCGCTTCCTTTCAGCGGGCGTCACGGTAACACGCTCCGTTAGCGGGCTGATTCCTGAGCCCTCTGTTCGGCTCGACGTGGAACATAAAGAGCGTCAGAGCGCCGGGTTCCATCGTCCAAACGCTCCCTCTGGTCCCGCACGACGCCATTCTGTCCCCCGCTGAGTTCCACCGTGAACCTTTGACCCCCGCGACGAGAGCATTCGCGGCGTGATCACCTGACAAAAATCTCTGGATTCAGTTAGAAACCTCGATATACTTCGCAGGCGTTTACCCGCCCGTCAGTGTTTAACGGCCTTGCGTTGTGACCTACGGCCGCTTTATGGCGGCCTGAAGGCCGCGTCTGTCAACCTCCAGCAACGGAGCGCAAAGTCACGTTTTTGGTGACAAACGGGAGACTCCAGCGCTCGGATGTGAGGCTGAAGAAAACAAGCGCGCCGCTTTCATCACTGGACCGTTGCCGGCTCCCCGTCCTCCATTATTGAGCAGCTGAAGACGCGTGTGGACGTGAAGGAGACTGAAAGTCATGAGATTCATCGGCTGGGAGGATCTTTTTTTTCCTTTCCTGTCGTCAAGGTGAGTTTTTTTCACGGGCGAAGAGAAGAAGATTGAAGTTATTAACATCAATCCACAACTTCCACAACACAAACGCCACTTTGTGTTTCCCTTCTGCCCCCTGATGAAGCATCGCGATGCCTTCAAGTGCTGTGGAATATTCTCTCACACACACACACACACACACACACACACACACACACACACACACACACACACACACACACACACACACACACACACACACACACACACACACACACACACACACACACACACACCTCACTGTCCGACACAAAACGGCAAATTTGTGGTCTTAATCAGCCCGCCGGCCCCCGTCTCCTCACCGGAGGCCGGCGACACGCTTCCCATCGCCCTTAATTCCCCGGCTCTCAGCAGACAGGCGCACTGATTAACATGCACGCCCAGGTGTGCGTGCTCCCTCCGACGCCGCCCCCGCTGCCCACCGGGCCCGCACGCCATTATCCCCGCTACTCAATAGCGCCCGTCCCCGCGCACATCTGTCGAGCCGCTCCTTAATTAGCCCGACAACTTTCCCGCCACTCCTGGAGGGAGAAACGTTTGTGGGCAGAGCGAGGGGGCGGGAGAGCGGGAGAGCGGGAGACGGGGGAGGGGGGGGACACGCGCTGAATGCTGAGTCGGAAGATGAAAAATAAAGTGTGTGTGTGTGTGTGTGTGAGATTGAGGCGCAGCGAACAACATCCACATTAGTTCCTCTCATGTTCAGGCCCCGGCGTCACCAGGAAACCCGTCCTCTTCCCCCCCTCCATCTAGTGTCCCCCCCCCCCCCACGATTTAAAAGCTTCTCCAGCTTCGTTCCTCATTCTGCACGCGGCTAGCGCTAACCAGCTAACCAGCTAACCAGCTGCGTGCCGCCAGTCCACCAGCAGCTCAGTTTCATTTCTTAAAAAAAAAGACATAAAACGCAGAAGAAGAAGAACAGTGAATCGTCTCCGGTGTAAATGTGTGTGTGAGGCTGATTATAATCCCACCGAGCATTTAAACTATTTACGCCTCGGCCCCGACGGTCCGACAAGCTGCAGTCCTCAGACCCGTGTTGTCAGCACGTGTTGGTGAGCCCCCGAAGGCTCTGACTACTCTGTGCACAAACAACGCAAAAATAATCACCGTTACTATGGCGATGAGCGCAGAACAATGCCATAATCAGCACCGCCATCGGGAGTGTAGTTGCAAAGTAGCAAAGGTTGCGGTGGAAAGAAGAACAAAGAGCTATTTTTGTCAATCTGCTTCGCTGCGCACGGCGTCATTAGAAGGACCCACAGCGCAGCGCGCACAACCTTCAGCAGGCCTCCTGCAGCCGTCCCAGCATTAGGGACACTAATCTGCTACGCGCGCGCTTCGCCCTCCGTCCTGCCCTCCATCCGGCAATTATGCCCCCCCCCCCCCCGCCATCGAAAGCCATCAAAACAGTAATTTCACTTTTTCCACAGGCGGCCTTTTTCGCATTGAAAGGCCTGAATCATCCCCTCGTCTGCGCGGCGGCTACACGGTGCGCACGAGAGTGAAGACAATGGCGCTCGGCGGGACGAGATCGTGGCACTTCAGCGCTCCGGGAGACGCAAAGACGAATCCAGCAAGGAGGACATGGGAGCTCACGTGGGGGGGTCGGGGGTCGGGGGGGGGTCGTTCCTGGTAATAAGAAGAGGGAGGAAGAGGAGGAGGCAGTGGAGGAAGTAGGAACTCAAACTTCAGCAAGACAGCGAGGCAGCGAGCACTCGCGGAGTGAAGTGACAGGTCCGGGGCAAGACGAGAAAAGTCAGCTGTGACTTCAAACGGCAGGTCTGAGATCTGTCTCGGGCTGCCTCTGTCCACGCCGATCGGAGACGGAGTCTTTCCCCCTTTTTCTCTCAGTCGGTCACAACTGAAGGACTTCGACCTTCGAGAGACGTCGTCGCAGGACGCACGCGACCGCAGCGGGTCGCCGTCGGGGCGGGACGGGGCCCGCCGTTGTAATGAAGACGGGTGCGTGTTGACATGGTCGACGGTTTGGTCCCTTTTTCCTGCTAATGAGACGCGCGTTCACATCACAAGTGACCGGTTTGCTGAAGCGCCGGTGATTCATGCGCATGTGCTTTTCCTCCCACTGATGGCGATGCCTCCGTTTAATTATCACACTGAAAGTCGCTCTGCATTAAATGTTGTAAGAGTTGCGTTATCGTCCCGAGGCAGCGCAGGGGGGACTTTTTTAATTATGTGCATTGCTTTGCTAATTGCTTATTGACTCATGCTGTATGCAGTTGGGTACAAAGACGTATGCGGCGCACTGAGAACGCCGTGAAAGCTGCACTCGTGCTCCCGTTGTGATTTGAAGCCTCAAACACGAGGCAATCGGATTTATCGACACATCTCCCCGCCGCCATTTTCATTACCGAGCCCCGTTTGTGTGTGTTTAACTGTGAAACACACACACTTCCATCTCCCACTCCATCTCTCTTCCTCTTCCTCATGGGGAACGGGGGGCTCGGGTGGGGTGGAATGATCGTGTTAGGGGGTTCACAGAAGACTGACTGTTTATTATTGTCCTCGGCCCACTTAACTCTGACAGTAACAGAATGAGATGGGGAGAGCAGCGAGTGCCATTAATCACGGTGTCGGGGAGGGTCCACGACGCATCCATATCGCATGGGCCTGGGAGAGAGGGGGGGACAAAGTGATTTTCAGGCCGCCGTGCAGCCTCCAACTTCAGGCTGCTGGCAGATGAAGTGCAGCAGGGAAAGGTGTGTGTGTGTGTGGGGGGGGGGGGTTGCGCCTTTTCACACTCCATCTTCTTCAAATGGGTCTGACACAGCGCCCCTATAGAGCCCCCGCTCTGTTACCGGATCAGTGCTATTTAAAAAGCCCCAGAAGGTCCCCTGCAGGAAGTCACCGGGAGAGAGGAGCCCTCAACGCCACTAACGCGAGAGCCAGCGCCTATGTGTGTGTCTGTGTGTGTGTGTGTGTGTGTCTGTGTGTGAGTGTGTGTGTGTGTGTGTGAGTGTGTCTCTGTGTGAGTGTGTGTGTGTGTGTCTCTGTGTGTGTCTCTGTGTGTGTGTCTGTGTGTGTGTGTGTCTCTGTGTGTGTGTGTGTGTCTCTCTGTGTGTGTGTCTCTGTGTGTGTGTGTGTGTCTCTGTGTGTGTGTGTGTGTGTGTCTCTGTGTGTGTGTGTGTGTCTCTGTGTGTGTGTGTGTGTGTCTGTGTGTGTCTGTGTGTGTGTCTCTGTGTGTGTGTGTGTGTGTGTGTCTCTGTGTGTGTCTCTGTGTGTGTGTCTGTGTGTGTGTGTGTGTCTCTGTGTGTGTGTGTGTCTGTGTGTGTGTCTCTGTGTGTGTGTGTGTGTCTCTGTGTGTGTCTGTGTGTGTGTCTCTGTGTGTGTGTGTGTCTCTGTGTGTGTGTGTGTGTCTCTGTGTGTGTGTGTGTGTGTCTCTGTGTGTGTGTGTCTCTGTGTGTGTGTGTCTCTGTGTGTGTGTGTGTCTGTGTGTGTGTCTCTGTGTGTGTGTGTGTCTGTGTGTGTGTGTGTGTGTGTGTGTGTGTGTCTCTGTGTGTGTGTCTCTGTGTGTGTGTCTCTGTGTGTGTGTCTCTGTGTGTGTGTGTCTGTGTGTGTGTCTCTGTGTGTGTGTCTCTGTGTGTGTCTCTGTGTGTGTGTGTGTGTGTGTGTGTCTGTGTGTGTGTCTCTGTGTGTGTGTCTCTGTGTGTGTGTGTGTCTCTGTGTGTGTGTGTGTGTGTGTGTGTCTCTGTGTGTGTGTGTCTGTGTGTCTCTGTGTCTCTGTGTGTGTGTGTGTGTGGTACACTAGCTGCAGCATTAGCATACGGTCGTCGTGGTCGGTGTCTATCAGACGTCAGTCTATGCGCCCTGGCTGATTGACAGCAGTGTCTCTTAACCCCCCTCTCACACACACACACACACACACCATAGCATCCCCCTCGCTATCAGAGACCACCAGGTGTGGCACAGCAGCTGTCTCCCAGATTATTCCTCCTGCGTCTTCACGGACAGGCGTCTAAATATTTAATGGAGCCAGAAGGCGCCGCGTCGGCCTCGCTTTCGCCGGGGCGAAGAACGCCCGCTGCCCCCGTCTGGAAAGGGAGAGACAACGTAAAAAATAACAAGATGAGGACTGGCCGGAAGGGTGGGATGGGCGGGGCGGGGGGGGGGGGTCACCACTGGGCGGCGGCGTGGAGCGGAATTACAGGTAGGAACAAAAACGGGCCGACAGCGCGCGGCGCCACGGTTTGGACAAATGGCGGCGCTGCAGTAAGCGGTGAGGCGGCTCCTCGGATGCACCGCGAGGACATCAAGTGTCTAACAAGCCCGACAACACCAGTCTGATTTCCTGGCGTACCTTCAGGGGCGGGGGGGGGGGACACAGGCCCCCCTCGAAAGTGACAGAGAACCATGATGCAAATATTACATTGCGTGTGCGTGCGTGCGTGTGTGTGCGTGTGTGCGTGCGTGTCATCACTGACAGCCGATCAGGATACACACGGCGCCCGAGGTGCTCGCTGTAATTCGGAGGTTTTTTTGTAGCTTGGCTCCTTCCCAAGCAACAGATTGGCGCTGTCGCCGGCGTGGGCCTCACAGATGGAGGCGCATCACTTCCTGCGGAGGCTGACAGGATCAATCCAGGAGCTCATTCGCTCGCAGTCAATTAAGCCGTGTTAGTTGTGACAGGAGCCACGGGCGAAATAACAGCCGCCACCGTCTGGGAGAGACACACACACACACGCGAAAAGAAATGCACTTGTTTACTGCGGGGGGTCGGGGGCGTGAACCTCAACCGCGGTCCGAGAGTTTAATTCATTAGAGAACATGAGGCCCCCCGGGTGATTTCAAACGAGGGCTAATCGTGACCTTGATCGAGTGTGATGCCGCGTTCGGCCCCATCTGTCCCCCCTCGTTTCTCACTGGGCCAAGACGTGCCGCCCCCGACCCCCCCCCACTCACATGCGATTTATAGGTCGCTTAGGAGCCGCTCACCATACGTCCTCTGCTTCCTCAACAAGTCACATGACTTCATCACGGTGAAACATTTAAAAACAACCCAGAAATGTGGCGTCTTTGAACCAAACGGGGGGGGGGATGGGAGGGGGGACGAGGGGGGGGCGAGGCCCTTTGATTAGGACGTGTAGGTAAGGTAGCTGTGGGCGATGGGCTGAGAACACTTGGCATCTGTTTGCAAGTCTCACACACAGACGCACACGGACGCCACACGGCTTTACCGCGGGCATCATTACAGACGCGACACATTCCTCCTTTGAAGGGTTATCAAGGCTCCTCATTAAACATGTCCCTGGCTTTCTTAGTGGTGGGGGCCTCCACGGGGCGTCATATACCCCCTTTAATTAGTTTGCAGACTCATTAGTGGGCGCCGGGCTATTAAATGTCCTTCCTTCAGAATAGTTTACAGCAGGACGAAGGGATCTCGGGGGGCGTGGAGGACGGAGACAAGCCCCCGCTTTAGACTATTGATCACGCAAACAGGAAGCGCTCGTCGTTAAGGATCGATTCGCCACCTGGTTTGATGAGGAGGTCCGGCCCCCCCGGCGTGATCTGTGAAACGTGATGAAGTCTTCAATGTGCACATTTCAATCTACACAACAATAAAAACTAATAAACACATGTGAGGACGAGCCAACAGACTCCATCGTCTTTGAAGTCATTTCATTACACTTTATTCATATGAATTAAATAATATTTCATGCTATGTTATTTTTTTGTTGGCAGATCAACTGCTCACTTCATTAAAAAGAAGAACACATGAATGTAGGTGGATGGGCTCATTTCAGAATAACATTATATAACTTATAATTATTGTTCTATTCATTCGTTCATCACGTCTTTGCTGGTAAAGTTACAGCTACAGTTGGAAGTTGGAATTATTATATATACTGCTGGGTCCATAATCATATAATAAGTGCATCATATACAAGATTTACCAGAGATTGCAGAATTAATTGAGGATTAATGAACTAATGAAGGCAATAAACTAGGGACTGCACGTATGATGTATGAAGCCAAAAGAGCAGACTGTCATGTTCTGCTTTGAAAGAACATGAAAGAATCCTCAGAATAAAATACTTTTTGTTCAAGATTAATTGTTTTGTTGATTGCTGCATTCCTAGACAGTAAAAGTGCTCCTTATTTTTGTTTTGATGATTTTTAGAGAGAAAAAAATTCATAGAAAGTGTTTGGTGACACATTTCTAAACAATAATACAATAGGAATATATAAACATATAAATGATAATATTATATATATATTATATATATACACATACGAGCATGAAGGTCAAGCAGGCCGGACACCTCAATGTCCCGGAAGATGGGCTTCTATTTTTAATATGGTAAATGTACTCATTATTTTTTTTATAGATTTATATTTGGTTTATCATGAAGTTCATGGCCCCCGAGGCAGGTTTCTCTGCTCTGTGACTCTATAAATTCAGCCAGCATAAAATCTCAAGGAGTAAAGGTGGAGAAAAGGGCCAATCTGCCTGTTTACACCATCTCATCCTGCAGAGAAGCCTGGACTGCCCCCCCCCCCCCGACAGAAGAAACGTGTTTGCAAAAGAGTTCATGCTGAACAAAGTGATTGTATCATCTGGGCCCACTCTTCCATTTGTGTTGCTGCTGCCTCTTCTGAACCCCCCCAACGCAGGCGAAGTTTGAAAAATGGAACAAGGGAACCATGCAAAGTGGAGACATTCTCCAGCCTGCCGTAAAATAACCGGGGGGGGGACGGACCATTAGCCATTCGCTGCTAGCGACGGAGTTTGCGGATCTCTGCATCTGCACAAACAGAAGGTCAAAAGAAACAAACGAACGAGGAGGAAACAACAACGACAACAGGACGCGCTCACAGCGGTCCCGCCGCCGCAGACGACCGCCACTCGACTCAGCGGCCCCCCCCCCCCACCGCTAGCCCGCCGCTAGCAATGGACCCGCGGCGCACCTGTCGTGCTCCTTCACCGTTTCCGAGGCACAAACCAATCACTTTGTCATCCGGTGAAGAGGTTGAACCTTTAATTAAAGTGGAGAGCTGCCCCCCCAAGGCTAAATGTCACATGATAAATAACGGCAGAAGATCTGAAAAAAGCTCCGTCTGAGTTTCCTTCACTGAAGGGGAATAAAAGGCCACACGCATTACAGGGTAACTGCATATCGATATGTTAAATAGGTTCAATTGTATAAATTGATTAAATGACCCGATGGCGTAGCCGCCGCGCGTCGCGCGCCGCTGTTAGATGTCGAGAACGCAGCCGTGAGTGACATTATTAAAGTAGGTGATGGCTTTCTGAGCAGATCGTTCTCCCGGCGCGATCGATAAAGACCCGGTCTGGATTACACTGCTCGCTGCGGACGCCGTCAGGAAGGCGGACGTCTTCCAGGGGGAACCGCTCATTGGGCCTTTGGCCTGAGCGGAGCCCGACGTACTATCCGATGTTTCCTGAAGCCGGTAGTCCCCCGTCCCCCACTCTGCATCGGCATATACTTTCAAAATGGTTCCAATCCACCGTGCTTATTATCAGCCGGCTTAATCTTGACCCTTCAAATCTCTAAAGCGATCGCCCCGTCTCTCGCCTCCTCTCCAAAAACCCTCAAACGTTCCGTCAATTCCACTAAATTTCTCTCTCATCTCGCGGCACTTGATCCCCCCTAATCTTGCTTTTGTGTCACTCGCTCCTCGGAAGCTCTCCCTCGGTGACGGAGGAGGCGTCCAGCAGAGGTACGGCGGCGCTCAGAGACGTTTGTGAAACGCGAGAAGCGACGGCTGGAAAGCACACGAGTCGCGGTAAGAACTTACCGGTTTCTCATTGAGAATCACAGGTGAATCAGAATCTACTTTTCCTTTGTCTTCACTCGACGTTTCTTTGCGTGTGTCGCTCGGGGGAATACGACAGAGGAGCCGCAACACGGGCGGGATGGAAGCTAAGCTAACAGCTAACGTCTTGTCAAATGTAAAAGACCCCGAATGCACCCCGACCTCCGTCCTCTCAGCGCCACAAACCACAAACGCATCGAACGCCTGCAGAGCTGCAGGCTGGTTTGGCGGTGAGAGGCTGATGTTTGGATTTCCGTCATTTGCTCGACGCTTCTTGCATGCGTGTACTCGTTTATTCCCTTAAGCCGCTGTGCTTTGCTCCACTCATCATGCATGTCTAATGTTCGGGTCCCGTGTAAATACTCCACATAACCACACGCATGTGTCCGATCTGAATTCCTGAATCAGAACTTAATTCCTTTTGGTACATTTGCTTTCGAATGTCTGATGAACTTAAAGCTCTAATGACTTGCTCTCCTTCTAAAACATCTTAATCAACCGATAAACATTGTTAATAATTCAGGCCTCATTGGTGAACTTAATCTACCTCGTGTTCTAATCTTCCTAATAATTCATTTGCTCCGTGATTAATTACGCCCATTTGTGTCATGTGGAAACAACATTTGTTTTTAATTGTGCATGTCAAAAGAATTTTCCAGTCGCCCTATTTGTGCTGGCGCTGGTTGTTTGGTCACCGCTGGGGGGCGGCGTGGGGCGGGGGGGGGTGGGGGGGGTGAGATGTTTCGCCTCGCCGCCATATGTGGCCTGTTGGTTAATTGCTTGGGAGGATCTGGCTGAAGACGCAGCAGAACAGCAGGTGAGGCGCCGTGGCCCCCGGCTAAAGCTACGCTAACCGGTCAAGCTCAGCCGCCCCTCGCCCCCCGGTGGAGGGGGGTGGGGGGGGCTCCTTCATGCAGGTTGGCGGCCTTCGTTACAGATCAGGGGATGTGCAATTAGCAGCAACTCCCCCCGTCGCCCCTCAGTAGTTTGTAGCCACCTTCAGACTCCCACTTAAAGAGGGAACCTGGACTCCGGCCCCCCCCCAAACCAACACGGCGAGCTGCTCTAATGAATAAGGATGGCCTTTCCGCTTGGGCTGTGAATTGAGAAGGTCGATTAGGGTCGGTTCCGGTTTGTCGCGTGTTGTCGGTGACATTTGGGTTTTTGTTTCGTTTCTGAAGATATTTGCTTCTAATTTACTCGTGCAAATGTTACAGCGATGCAATGTGTGCGTTTACATGTAGAGAAGTTAATGTAGTGACAACAAGACTATTTGCAGACTGAAGATCCTCCGCCGTGTGGAAGTATTTTGGGGTTTTACGGCAGTGTGTGTGTGGGGGGGGGGGGAGACACAAAGCTAACAGAGTCTCACACAGACAAATCCTGCAGAAGATTTCCATAAACAGAGCGCGGATTTGGTTTGTTTTAGGGGGCTTCTGCGGATCAATAGCTGCTCCACGAGAGCAGAGCGCCTCCTCGCCTCCTCGCCCCCTCGCCCCCTCGCCTCCTTGCCCCCTCGCCCCCTCGCCTCCTCGCCTCACAGCTTTCCTTCCCGGAAAAAATAATAAAGAAATTTGATTCCAAAGAATTTGACGGGGCGGCTTTGCGAGGAGCTTAACCTCGATGCTCTCGACAACGTAAAACCGTCCCGAGCACCTCCGGGCGCATCTCTTACCCAGAGTGCATTGCGGTACCGACGCAGGGCAGAGCCCTTTCGGAGGGGGGAAGGAAGGCGTTCAGACTCAACCGTTGCAAGGAGATCCTTCATTGATCAGTTCGGCTTCTTCAAGACATTTTATTCTAATTCAACGATTATTTGTCACAATGAACCCAGAAGATTTGAAAGTTTCAGGAAGAGTTAACTTCAAGCTTTCACGTGTGTGTGTGTGTGTGTGTGTGTGTGTGTGTCCCGTCACATGCACTAGAGCTGGATGCCTCACATTCGGAGGTCAGCAGGAGGTGAAGCCTTCACCCCCCCGTTGATTGGCAGTGACTCGCTCTGACAGGGACTAAAGCGTCAATTTGAGCCTCTGAAATACCGATTCACTCGCTTCCCTCCAATCAGCGGCCGCTGGCTGCTTCTTTGTGGACGACGTGGACATGAGGGGGGACGGGGGGACGGGGGGACGGGGTGAAGCGTACGGATCTGAAATCTGAATTCTGTTTCGCTTTTCTTGCCCCGAGGAATGATTTCAGCTTGGAGCCTGCCGTCCGTATCGTCCGTCATTCCTCCCGCTCGCTTTTTAAATAAGCCGCTCAATAATTCTTCTTCCCTCTTTTTTCATCGCAAACTTTTTGTGAGTTCAGGTTTCTGTGGTTGACAAACGAATCGATACGCCGCAAATGAAAGCAAATTGAATCTATTAAAGAAAAATGACTGAGAAGAAAAAAAATTATCAGCCAATCGCAACGTAACCCGGCCGCAGACAATTGATGAGGGGGGGGGCAAAAAGGTGCCGGCTCATTAAGCCCTGCCAGATGACCCCCTCAGCCGGACCAAACCAGTCTGCAGCCCCCATAGGGACGTCGCCTTCTACCTGCAACCATCGGAGGGGGGTCACCAGGAGGTGTTTGCGTTGAAATAATGCTAAATTAGGAAAAATGAGCTTTCCTGCCCCCTCCTTCATCCCACCACCTCCCGCAACCTGAGGAAGGCCAAGCAGCGTGGAGGACCTTCAGATCAGCGTGGGCCGCATGGGGGGGAGGGGGGGGCGGGGGGCAGCAATGAGTAATTAGCAGTAATTAGTGGCAGTGATTAAGCGCATTGGGGTACGTGGGGGCCGGAAGGGAGCAGATTGATAGCGCTGGCCCTCGTAACCCATAGAAGCTCCACTGCATCTTAAGCAGGGGGGCTGTGGCTTCCAGCCAGATGCTGGAGCCATTAAATTAAAGGTGGAACCTGTATCGAGGATCAGTGAGGGGCGCTACTGGGGCAAAAGTCTCAATTCAAAGGTCTGTCGATGCCTTTTGACCTGAGGGGGTCAGGGTGGTCATTTGGAGGGCGTCATGATTCTCAGCAGATAATGAAACATGTGCAGACTCACTGCTCACTGGGGAATGAACCGGGGGAGTCGCCCCCTGCTGGTCACCACAGAGGACGCAGCTGCAGCTTTGCCTTTCATTTGGCTGTTAAGCCGTTTGTTTTTGGGGCCGTAGCGCGTTAATCGTAATCCGAACTTTATTCACCATGACGACAGAGGACTCGAAGAAATAAACATTCACGTGTCAATTATTACAACTTGTACATACAGAGGGAATTTGCTTTGGTATCTAAAATAATGACTGTAGCGTGAATCATCATCAGCTGAGGGGGGAAGGAATGTGCTCTATAAATAAACTTTTCTTTCATTTGTCTCCAATAGATCTACGGTTTAACTCAGTGAGCCGGCGTATCACAGCGACCCGTCTCCCCATCGGCCCGGGTTCCTCTTTATTTTAACGAAGTGAAACTCACACAGACACACAAACGCACACGTGTTTCCTCTGTGTGGCTTAAAAAACAAACGGCGTGATAACGGCGCGACGGGGTCGGACCCACGTTATCCGAGCCGCCGTGAGGGCGACGCCTCCCTCCGAACATCAATGACTTTAATTAGCATCGTTCTACAATCACCAATAATGGTCCTGAGACGCCTTTTGACAGCTGTGTGTGTGTGTGTGTGTGTGTGTGTGTGTGTGGGGGGGCTCTTAACGAGATAAACCATGAAATCAACAAGCCTGAACCAGAACCTGAAAACAAGGGCGCTGATGAAAATGACTGCTAGTGCGGCCCGCCGGGACAACGACTGCAGGGTTGTTCAACAAAGCGCCGATCAACGCCGGCGGATCAACGCCGGCGGATCAACGGCAGAACGTGTGAATGCAAGCGGTCCGGTGGGATCTCTGGAGGGGACGGGGATCCTCTCCCTTGAAAGCGCCCTGAGCTCCTGCAGCTCTCGATGGTCTCGTCACTTTCATCGGCCGATTAACTCTCACTGACACGCCGTCGATGTCGACCCAAAAGCCTTTTCTTTTACCTCAAGGTCCATTTGGTGGCCTTTTAATTAAATGCATTGAAGGCAGCTCAGAATGTATGGACTTTCCTTTAGAATCGGGCCAACGTAAGACTTCCACTACTTTAGAAAAAGAGCATATTTTCCGGAGCTTTTCATTGGAAGATGGAAGCGGATGATGGAGATGGAGATTCTCGGGCAACGTGGATGAGTTGTATGCCGTCTGTGTGTGTGTGACATGGAGGTTCTATGTGTGCGTTTGTCCTCTTTGGAAACAGAAGATAGCGTTTTAACGACGCCTCAGATGTTGACTGGTTTCAATTTCCTCCACTCTGACAGCCGATTCCACCGCGCCTTTGAATAAAAGGCTGCGATTCTGCGAAGGGTTGCTGTAAACACGACCCATCGCTTTGGGATCAAACGCCCCCCCCCCTGCACCCTGAGACCCAAAAAAAGAAAGACCTTTTGGCGAGGCCCAGCGTGCGATAAGAAGGCCGCATGCTAATTAACCAACAAATTGAACACCACAGAAGAAAAGTCGCTCCGGACGGCGTAAAAATAAAAAGTAAAATAAAAAAAAGCGGCGAGGCGAAGCGACGCTCATTGAATTACACGCTGACAGCTCCGCGTTAGCCGCGAGATGAAAAGCCAAAATGAGATTTTTTTTTCCCCAGGAGTGAATGTGGGGAATGACAGTATTGCTTTCTCCTCGTTGTCAAAGTTTGACAGCGCCATTACCGCCGCCGTGACACCAGGTGCTCGCGCCGTGCTCTTCAGTTAGCGGAGAATCCACCGCGTTGGAATGTTGATTGCTCCCCGGCCAACGCACCGACATTTATTTTAAGTAAGGGGGGGGCGGTGGGGTGATAGGGGGGTGAGGGGGTGATGGGGTGATGGGAGGGGGGGGTAACAGTTTGAAATATGCAGGGGGAGGAAAACGAGGAGACGGGAGTCACTGATCCACGATCAGCTGACGGGGCGCCGAGGTCTGTGGTTTCATTATGTTCATAGATGTTAAAGAACAATGGGGGGCATATCACTCCACACCCCCAAATATCCACCTGGACGGTACGTCATTGTGTTTAACAGCCCCAAAGACAAGGGAGCATTTTAATCAGGAAATCAGGAGGGTGGAGACGAAGAGAAGGACGACGAGATAAAGTAACAGAAAATGTATGAGAACTTTATTGTAACTTGAAAGATGAAATAATAAAATAGGTCTCGGTGCAGCTTATTGGCAAAGTAATGATACGCAAATATAGAAGATGAGAAAAAAATCCACATTTGAAAAAGAAATGAGAGCAAATGAGCTTAATGTGCCTTAAAATGGATTAATCCTCCCAAACTAAATGAAATCCAGGAGAAGGGTACTTCATCACCAAAGGATGGCAGTGAACAGAACAAAACTTAACTTTCCAAAGTAAAGAAGGGTGAAAAAAAGGACTAATGACAGAGTGTTCCTCTTGTTATTAACTCTGCGGCGTTATATAATTTCCTCATTAAACCGGCGTGTTGGATCTCTAATTAGTCGGCTCCCTGGTTTCAGGTGGCAGCTGATTGGATGTTCAGGACGCACCAACCAGCCTCACTCTTACTTTAATCTCACCATGAGGGAGTGGCCTATTTGACGTCCTGTCGAGCGCCTTTCTGCTCGGGTGATGTTCTAGTTTCTCGCTTCTTCACTTCAGGTCATGATCATATCGTCGATGTCTTGCAGGTTTCTCCTCTCAGACAGCTCAAGTGTCTCGAACTGTGTGGCAGCAGCGTCGGGGAGTGACGAGGAGACGTCGTGTACGTCTCCAGACCAATCAGCGTGTAGCCCCGCCCTAAAGCGCCCCCTGCTTCATGGTCTGACTCTAAATGGACCGTAATTTACTAAATGAACATCATGCTGCGTTGAGGACTTGAAACTAGAGGTTGACCCCTGCTGGTCACTGCAGAGAATGCAGCTTTAACACAGGAAACTTTGACTTGATGACACCTTCATTTTAGTTCCCCAATAATATGACGCACGCCCTCTGGTGACCTTTGCTTGACCTTAACAGCGCCGACATTTACATTAACATACTTATAGAAGTTATCACATACAATCCTGAGATTGACCTGAGTGAAGCGCTAGCGAGCATCCTCGCGTCGAGGCTCCATTCCATTCATCACTGGTTCATTTAATATGCAACTATTAGCCCCAACTGTGGTGGACCCCCCCCCAGACTAGACTGAGGAGCCTCCCTGATGGGGATCGAGGGTTTTGAAGGTGAATGGTCAGATTCAACCGGTGGTCGTCTGCGTGCTCTGGAGGCCAGAAATGGTACGTAAACATTTATTATCGCACATCGTTCGACGTCCTCGTTAGCAGTTCAGCCCTCGGGGGAGGAGGGGAGGAGGGGGTGGGGGGGGTGTTAAACTGCCATCGGCACACAAATATCTGACCACCTTCGACCACACGTCCATCAGTCCTCCGGCTGTGGAGAGACGGGGGACGGGGGGGACGGGGTCTCCAGGCTCCAGGCTGGGGGGCTCTCTGCGTCTGGCCGGCAGCCCGATGATATCGGCGACTTGATGGCGTGAAGGCGGGGGACTCCAAAGAGAGGATTATGGGGGGAGATAAGGCTATCCACTGTAATTAAGCCCTATCTCTGTACAGCCACTGAAGAAAATAAATCACCCTTCAGAGCTCTGCCAGCGCTGAAATGCATGAACAATTATTCAATAATTAATCACCATACGTGAGGCTCCAAACACTAATAGGACATATTCTAACTACAGCATTATAGCAGTGTTAAATTAAATTAAGCCTGAATGCATTTAAGATCAATGTAATAGATCACCTATTTAACCTTTTTTTAATCACTCTAATGTAATTGTATTAGCTGCGTTATCCAGTTTTTACGATGTGCCCTGTGTTCATCCCTCAGTCCAGCCACGTGTGATGGAGAATGGATCCGTGCAGAGAAGAACTGCCGCTTTGTCATTTCACAAACTAAACGGGGAGGTGAGACACCTGAACAAGGTCGCGTGATGATCGGACAAGTTCCATCTGAACAAAGTCAAAGTGTCGTGAATCCCCCCCCCCACCGGGTTTCACTGCGGACCCGCTGGTGTTCAACAGGAAGTGGTATCAGGACACAAAGGAGGCGTCTGCTGCGTGAATCCAGCTTCGTTCATCATCGAGCCATCGAAACAAGCCACTTTCTGACATTTCATTAAGCGTATTGTTCATCAATTAATCAAGGAAACAATATGCAGATTAATAAGATAATGGGGATGATTGTTGGTTGCAGCCAGAGATGAATTATTGTAATTAGCTACACAATCTGCCCTGTTAGCTCCTCGATATCGTGCATGAGTACAGATATTAATTAGTATCACCGGCATTATTTATTAACAATATATACACGTTGAAACAGAAGCAGAGTAATATTTCAGCACACAATCGGACATCTTCCTGTCGGATGCTCCGAGTGGGAAACCAAATATTCTCATTCCTCAGCGACATCCCCGGGGGAATAACCCCCCCGTTGTAAAAGTGGTGCTCTTATCACAGCGGAAGGGAAACAATATCAATTCATTCTGCTTCCAAATAAGTGCAGATAAAATCCTATTAGTTCATCCTTCATCCTGCCCAGTTCCCCCCTCACCTGTTCAGCACATCAATGGAGCGCGAATCTCACAACGTTTGCCTCCAAGCGGGGGGGCGGAGGGGAGGGGAGGGGGGGCAATCTGCCTTCAAATCCCCACACAGAAAAAGGGCAACAATATGCACATTTCACATTTCACAACTCCTGTGTTTTCTGCAGGAAAACTGCAGGACCCCCCCCGCCGCCGCCGCCCCCCCCCGCCGAGGCCTCCTTTCTCTCCCCGCGTCGGACGGCCGTACGGAAGAGAATATCAGACATGAATAAAACACAAGTCCTCTTTGAAACTACGTGACATTTCCATATCAACCGGAATAAAAACACTGTGGCGCCCTTGATCTGTTTATGTGAAACCGAGCCGAGCTGGGAGGGGGAAGAGGGGGGCTGTGATGTTTGATGTGTGCTGCTGCTGCTGAGGGGGCTCGAGAGCCGAGCCAGGCCGGTTAGACGGACAAACGTGGAGAGATTCCTCTCAACGCGGAGGATCTGTGTGTGTGTGTGTGTGTGTGTGTGTGTGTGTGTGTGTGTGTGTGTGTGTGTGTGTGTGTGTGTGTGTGTGTGTAACATGCTGCATCGTGGTCAAGAACGGCCCCTCGGGGGGAAGATCTTCACCATAAAAACACAGACGGAACATCAATACAATAAGCATTGAGCATTTAAATAAATGAACTGAAATTACATTCATGTTTAGGGGTTTATCGTCTAAAGAAATACTCTGATTATAGTGTCTATTTAGGAATGTCAGGATAAACACGGCATGTTTTGTCTGTACATCAAATACTTGAGACAGTTGAGTTTTTGTTTAATGGTGGACTTTACATTTAATGCCTGAGAAACGTTCAGGATACATTCAGCAAACTTTATTTGTTTTAAAATGCACTTAAACTATAAAAATTACCACCAAGAAGACGCGAAATGTAAAGAAATATAGTGGATCAACAAGCTTCTCGTCACTCAAGCGGAAAGCAGAGCTAGCAGGCTAGGCTAACTAGCCAGGCTAACCAGCCTCGACCTCGCTTTACTCTGCGCTCTTGAGAATCTAGAACGTCTTTTTGTTTCACCGTCCCTCCCCGTCACCTGGAGGCGTTTTTAGGGGCGCTGGAGGACGGAGAAGCTTTGGGCCGCTAGCGCGGCATCACGAGGTTCAAGTCTCCTCTGGAGAACGACCGGCGAAGAAAGAAAGAAAGAAAGAAAGAGGGAAGCGACGGCGCCCCGGGTTTGACTGACGGCCTTTCAAGTCGGCGCCGCTGCAAGGTCAGCTGTTCCCCAAACGCAAACTAGACGTGAGCCACACGGAGCTCCTTCAGAGCTCAACGCGCCGTGTTCCCGTAAAATGAAGAATATGAATTGCGAGCGAGCGGCGAGAAGGACTCTAAAGGGTCGACATCTAAGGAGGGGGGAACAGCAGCGGAGTGGAATAATCTGAATATAATTGTCTGACTGCTCACATGTCAACTTCAACTAGTCTCCTGAATGAAATAAGGAAGGAATGTTCTCCGAGGTTAATTTCACTGTATCATCAAGAGAATTAAGGCAATTACCAACAGATGATAAAACGGGGATAACTGTAAGGATAACCGTCCTCTCAGCAGGCGCTTATTCATAATACAGCAGGTGATTCATATGAATTATTTCCTACCTGTCATTCACTTTGCTCCGCCGCCTCAGCCTGTCCGAGTAATTGTAGTCCTGTAGATTTCACTTTGGCACCCGCGGCGGGATTCTTGGCTGACCTTCCCGGGCGCTGCCTTCTAGCAATTATCTGTGGACATTTCTTCAGCGAGAGAGAGAGAGAGAGAGAGAGAGAGAGAGGAGAGGAAGGAGTAAGTATTCCAGAGGGAATCCCGAAAACAGACACCGCTCAATACAGAGAGCGGGTCGAACCGCGGGAAGCAAAATATGGTTACACGAAAGCCATCATTGCTCTCGCTTCAGAGTCATTTCAAGCCAAAGAAAACGCGTAAAGAGGCAGTGAAATGTGTGTGGGGCCGTTTCCCACAGCCGGGTCAAACCGCCTCACAGCGCGGAGACGCTGCCCGGATGACCGGAGACACCACGGAGGAGCGCGACCAGTAACCCGCCGGTACGGACGTCCCACGCGGCGCCGACAGTACAAACGCCAATATGTCGGTTGGTGACCTCTGCAGAGGAACACGGCGACCACGTCGGGGACTTGAATTACAGCGACTCCTGCGTTAATACGAAGCCTTGTGTGTGAATAGAGATCGGCGTATTTGACAAAGTAGACATATAGAGAAATTGTGTGTCTGGACCATGTGGGATATTAAGTATATAGTACGTATATAGTATAGAAGTATAAGTTAGGGGCCACAGTTTCGGTTGAGAGGAAAGGAATCCGACTTGTAGAGACATCCAGCTCAAATAAGAAAATGAAAGGAAATTAAGTCCTTTTTTATGTTTGATGGGGCTCATTTTCAACCAAACGGTGCCAGACCAGAACGCCAGTACGTCGAATGTTTCCCCACTGATTGTTATTGGATTAATACGCTCCGTTCCAACGTGTCAAACGTCACTTCTGAAGACAAAATGTTTGTGTGAGCTCGCTGCCATTTTACCTGCTGGTCACGGGTCCAAAGGGCCAAACAGGAAGTGGGCGCTCCAATGGGTTTTGAGGCGGAGGCCTCGGACTGCACCACGTTGAGTGGAGTGCAGGTGGGGGTTGTGTGTCTGAATAACCTATATCTTAACATATGTCATTATATTATTATTTCTGTTCAAAAAAGGATTAGAAACGACTATTTCATCATTTTTAGGAACTTTAGCTCCTGTGACAAATAACCAACAGGTGCAGCAGGCGAGGATTACTCAGGTCGCCCCCCCTCGGTGAAGCTCGATGGTGGCTCCGGCTTACCAGAAAGAAGGGACCATTATTGTCCTTTGATCGGTGGACTTTTGATAGTAGTTTGATTTGTAGTGGACATTTTGTGGTTTCTATGGAGCCATTGTGGAGATAATGGAGCCCAAAGCAACGCGGCCCGAGACATGGACACCGTGTTCAGGCTGAGTGAGACCTCGTCCCCTCGGTGTGGCTGAAAGCACCACATGTCCCCACTTAGCCGCAAAATGAGCCGATTAACCCCCCCACTCAGCAGCTCACAGGTAACAAAAAAGACACACACACACAGAAGGAGATTCAGATTGTGATAAAGTGTGAAACCGCCAGCGAGCCGTAGAGGCCTTTTCTCTGGAGGTCCGACCACGTCGAACATCTACACCCGACCTCTGAGTCAACGGGGGCGGGGGCCGGGACTCACACTGCACACACGCCAATAAACGCACCCCGCCGAGGCGCCGCAGCCACAGCCGCCGCCGGGCGCAAGGTCGAGCCCCCTCCCCTCAACATCGATGTGATCCAGTTGAGATTTTTCGCTTATCGCCGCGATATCAAGTCACCTTGTTTCTAATCAAAAGTCAACAACAGCGCTATCTAACCCCCCCCCCCCACCCCGATATGGAGCCAATTAAAACGTTGTCTGGACCCACGGCTCGACCTTTCACCGCGGAGCCAGAGAGTTCGAGGTATTCACAGGGTGACGCGCCAGGCGCCTCTGCTTTGCTGGGGGGGGGGGGCTGTTGACACGGTGAGTCTGGATAAGCCACTTCACACCCCGATCGATGGCTGCTCCTCTGCACCATGAGGGGGAAGGAGGACCGTCCTGTTGGACCCCTTCGGACCCAGACCCCCCCCCCCCCACCCCCACTATAATAAGCATCATTCCCATCAACAAATAGGAAATTAATAGGTAATTCAACTTTAAGTGAAAAGACATGATAACCATTCATTTGTTACGTTACAAGAGTTGATGGTGGACAGAACAGAACTGTAAGACATGATTCACTTTGGACAGATTATCAAATGTTACTGATGGTTTACAAGAATTATAAGAGTGAACTGTACAAATATGTATAATAAGCTGCAGAAGTGTTTAATAATTGAAAAAAATCTAAAATACTTATAATGGTACATACTATAAATGTAATGTTACAATAAGATATAGGATAACCAAAAATGAGCAAACCCATGATGATTATATTTGTTGTTTGGTTGAAGTTTAAAGCGTTTAAAGTTAAATGAAAATGAACGCTGGTTATTAATAGCTTCTGTCTTTCTTCTCCTCTCAGGAAGAAGCTTAGAAGTCGGCTGGTTGGAAAGCAGGAAACAGATGGTCGTGTATTTCTGTGTTCGTCCACAGGATCTCAGTGAGGTTTTATTGCTTCGTAATATTACAAACGGCCCGTGATAATCATGTTATCAAGAAATATAAAGACTTTGTTTTATTTGACATTATCCTGAAATAAAATGCCTCCCTCTTCACTTTCTTTAGCTAATCCCTTCCTGGAGGATGCCTATTAACCTGCCCCCCCCCCAGCCTCAGGACCGGCCTCCTCTATTTGCTTCCCAGATCTCTGTCACTCAAACGTGTTGGCGGTTTACACAGAGGATATTAGCGTGACATGAATTACCCCGCCATGTGGACTGAGTTAATAGAGCTGCTTAAAACACCTGTGAGGGACCCCCCCCCCCCCACCCCTCTGCCACGCTTTGCGTTACCTGGACGCAAATAAAATGGCGGCGTATTGATGATCTCTCTGGTACAACGCCATCTGGCAGCTTGAAAGGAATCCTTATCCATTCATTCGTTCTGAAATGTGAGAGTATCGGTGTAGCCGAGGCCTTATCGCGGTATGGGGGGTGATTCTATCGACCCCGGATCCATTGCAGATTCCTCTGGCTCACCCAGGAGGTCAGCTGACATATATCTGATCGGCCCGTCCCAAATCGCACATTTTAGATTACGGCCTCTGAAAGAAGCTTCAGTCTCAACGGCTCCATCGCGTCTCTCCGAAGGCTTTCAACGACGATGACGCGTCCTTGTTCTGGAGGGAACAGAGGTCCGATGGGGGATTAGGTGGACAGATGATGTTTAGATTTCAATGTGGGCCAACAGGTGATCTCGGGGAGACGCCTGATTGTCTGACAGTGACTGTCCTGTTGGTTGTGGTGCTGGACGGTCCAACAGTCCTTATTATAAAGGACCAGGAGAAGTTGGGTTGAGCAGACTTAGTCCACAATGAAGGGAATCCAGAGGGACAGAGGACCTGAGGCTGAGACAACGTGGTCAAGGAGTGTTTTTTCCGCAGCATAAATTCCGGGTTTGTGACCTGACAATCTGACAAGGAGTGAGTGGAGAGCTGGAGAACATCAAGCCTGGATCTTGATTGGCGAATGCCAGCTGTGCCGGTCAGCTAGTGGGAGGAGCACCGCCAGGACCACGACGGGGGCTGGATCAGACCGTACTTCCTCTGCCGGCTCTTCTCGTAACGCACGGCAGCTTTGATCTGAACTACGCGCCCGACCAGAAGCCAGAAGCTTTTCCACGGCCCGCGATGCAACAGTAACATCCTCCGGGACCCTCAGGACGACAGATATGGAATCTTTAAAAAGCCCCACGTCCTCCGTCGTTACGAAGCGCAGGAACGCTGCTGGACAGCTCAGCAGAAGTCAGGATATTCTTCAAAAGCCCGAATCTCCTCTAACCTCCCCCCACCTAATCGAGCGCCGGGGGATCTGTCTCAAATCAAGGACGGGAAGGTCAATAATGGCGAGCCATGCCAGACTCTCTGACTGACACATCAAAAGCCCCCGGCGGCGGCGGCGCTCCACACTCTGCCTTCCTTCCCTCACGGCCAATTTAGAGGCATCCAAGGGGAGCCCCCTCCTCCCGATCCATGCCGAGGAAAGTGTGCTTAATCAACCTCTGATTAAGTGGCAGCACGCCGAGGTTGTGTCCGGCGCCACAGGTAACCCGGGGGAACCGGTTCTATGGGCCCCGTCTGTCCTCAGTCCTTCTTCAGGCCCTTCGTCCACTTCAAGATCCCGCAAAGCAAACATTTAGCTCCTGCTAATCCCCCCTCACCCCCCTTCCCCTCGGCCTCTGTGTTGTTGTCATGACCGTCCCCCAGGTGTGCAGGAATGAATTAAACATCCGCACGTTGGTAGGAAGGACACGGCTCCACCATGTCAGGAATTGTTCAGGTCCGTGTGTGTGTGTGTGTCTGTGTGTGTTTGTGTGAATTATAGAGAAGCAAATCATTTCTTGTTCAGGTGTCAGCTTTGACCTCTAACACACGAGGAGTCATTAATATCTAATTCACTTTGTTCTCATGCCTTAAAGCTGCATTCTGTGTAGTGAAACATTTTCCAATGAGGAAATGACTCTACCAACACTTACTCCTCGATTCCAAAACCATGTCAGGAATTGTTCAGGTCCGTGTGTGTGTGTGTCTGTTTGTGTGTGCTTGTGTGAATTATAGAGAAGCAAATCATTTCTTGTTCAGGTGTCAGCTGGTGCACCTCAAGGATCGTCTGCGATGTCATTAATATCTAATCATAACTTTAGATCTGACTGCTTCTTAAAGCTGCATTCTGTGTAGTGACCAGCAGGGGGCGACTCCTCTGCTCCCATAGACGTCTATGAGGAAATGACTCTACTTCTCTGTAGTGACCAGCAGGGGGCGACTCCTCTGCTCCCATAGACGTCTATGAGGAAATGACTCTACTTCTCTGTAGTGACCAGCAGGGGGCGACTCCTCTGCTCCCATAGACGTCTATGAGGAAATGACTCTACTTCTCTGTAGTGACCAGCAGGGGGCGACTCCTCTGCTCCCATAGACGTCTATGAGGAAATGACTCTACTTCTCTCTTGATTTACTCAGTAAACATCATAAACATGAGTTTATGGTCTCAGTCTGTAGTTTCAAGTCTTGTTCAACACAGCATGATGTTCATTTAGGGAATGATGGTCCATTTAGAGTCAAACAGACCATAAATCAGGGGACGCGTTGGGTTGACTTCACTGTGACTACGTCCAAACACTGCTGTTTTTTTCATGAATACTGTCCTCCAGGAGGACGTATCTAGACCACATCCAGTGCTACCTTTCACAACAAAAGCCCCTCGTCACCATTTACTCGTCCAACCCCGGTGTGTGAGGTTCTTCGGAGGGACTCAGAAGGACTGCCGCTTCAGTGGGAGGCTCTTGTTTTGCAGAGACACAGCGAGCTGCTGCGCTGTCCTCCACATGCAGAAACAAAGGCACTGTGTCCCACGGCCTGTTGTGTGGGCAGAATTTACCAAATTACAGTGTTTAAAAGAAAAACTTTGAATCCGCTGTGGGCTCAAAAAGTAGCAGAACTACATTTGGATTCGTATGAGCGTGTGTAGATTTATTCATGTGCTGGTTGGCATGCACAGGGTGGTGTGTTAAGAGAAGCCGCGCTGCAGAATGCCAGCTTTCATTGCATTACTTTTCTTTCAGCCTCGTATAATCAGGCGTGAGCATGACGAGTTTAAAATCCTGCGAGCGAGTTATGGAGCATTTCAAGGTGAAATATCAGATTTCTTTTTCCTTTTTTTCCTCCCATGTTGATTATCCAGGAAGGAGAGATGAGTCTGGTATTTCAAGGCAGAGTTCAGTGAACTGTGGTCATGTGATTAACACCCTGTCACTATGGCCGGGCTTATTGGTTTACAACAACAACAACAACAACACAGATATGTGTGTTTGTGGCTCCTGCAGGGCGAGAGCCGGGTACAGAGGTCCATCTCGCCCCTCAAACATCTCCACTACTTCTGCGTTTCTTCGATCAACAAACTGGTGTGCGTGTCCACGGCAACGGCCACACAGAAAACACACAGCGGGGGGGGCCTAGTTTCTGCATCCCCACAAGGCAACCTTCTTTGAGAAGAAGGGTGTGCGTACAGGAGATCCCGGAAACGAATATGACAATGAGAAATACTTCATGGATCCCCGGGAGGATGTTGGGTTACGTTACAGTTATTCCAGAATAGAAGAACACAACATGGAGAAATGACTGCACATATACACTTATACACTTATGTAACTACATTAGCTGCAGTGTTATTGTACTTCCACTCCCCACTCGCAGTGTAAAGATGGAGGATGCTCCACCAAACGGAGTGGAGGTGGGTGGAGAGAGGGTGGAGGGATCAAAGCTTCTTTCAGTTTCACTTCATCTGCTCCAACGGACCCGTTGGCCTTCAGCTCAGAATAAATGGTCCCATCATAGAAGCTGGTAGAAGGTCTGAACCCCTCTGGTCTATTGAACCTGAATAAAGACCATCATTCCTTTGACTTTAAGCATTTCATGTTTTAAATGAGGACAAATCAGGAGAATCCAAGAGGTCTTAATTAACAAGCGTTGGACACTTTTTGTCCTGCAGCCAGACTTTTGGATGAAGCGTGGACGGTATTTTGATTTAACGACGCATTATGCAATAATAAAAAAGGCTTGTGGAGGAAGACGCCCCCTCCCACATGTGCTCAGCTCCCCTTCCCCCTCGTGTCCATTGGTTTGTTTGCATGTGATGTCAGGAGGACGTTGTCACGGCAGCCAGCTTGGTGACTACCAGCCGGAGGACAGAGCTCTCGTCTCCGGCCGGTGACCTTTGGCTCAATGATGCAGGTTGGGTTACTTTGGGGGGGGGGGGTCTCCCTTTCAAAGATGTCCGTCTATCTCTCACACCCGGGGGAAGTTCTCGGGGAGGGGAGGGGCGTTATCGCGAAGGGACCCTTTGTTATCACCCTTTCAAAGATGGCGGAGTGGACTTCCTTTACACCACTTCCCCTTCTGGCGGAACCTACGCCCGAGGCGACCCACGAGAAGCCCCCCCCCCCCAGCAGCCCTCGTGCTGCCCCTGAGAGATAACGCCTCGCCGCCCTGCAGGAAGGACCATATTTCATAGACCTGAGTGCGAAGCTGTGATTTATCTCATCGGCTTATTACTTGAAACTCGGAATGATCGATTGGTTTATCCTCCAGGTTGAAGCTTTGTATATATATCAGTAGGGGGGGGCAGTAAAGCTTCACGCGACCATCTCGTGACCTTTGTCTCCATCACTGGGACTTACTGGTTACCCGAGGCCTCCGTCCATGCAGATACGCTCTCTCTCTCCTTCACGTGTGGGGGGTCAAAAGCAGCTGCTTTATTACACATTTCTTTTCTTTGATGCAAGGCAAGGGAAATGTCATGTAGCCGAATGTCCTTTATTTAACTTTGTTGTATAAAAAAAAGGGGGTTGAAGGAAATGAACAAAATGTTGCCGTCGTTCACAATTAGGAGCTCAGAGCTTCTTTTTTTCTCCACATCAACCTGTGAAAGTGCTTTTGACTTCCTGACACCTGAGGCGGAGCATCGACTAGCACAAAGCGTCCTCCGTCCGCCCCCCCCCCCCCAACCGCCCCCCCAACAGCCTCATCACAAGTCATCATTACGCCACAAGCTGTCAAATTAAAACTTTTAAATTGTGCGAGTGCCTCCTCGGAACTTTCCATTTTTCCCCAGCAACATATTGCCGAGATAATTGAGGATATTAGCAGCCAGACTGTTACCAGGAGATGAAAGGCGAGGGAGGGGGGGCGTGACAGCTCCTCTCGCTCGCGGCGGTAACGAGGGACTGTCAAAAGTCTCCCCGTGTTTATCTCGGATCATCTAGGGAGGGTTAAAAACCCTCACCTTCACAACTCCATTCTCTACGAGCGTCCTTTACTCACGGTGATTTACGGAGGTGATGAATGAGCCTCACGAGGTGTCAGGCCCCCACACACACACACACACAACGTCTGCTCGCCCCCTCCACACACACACACACACACACACACAACGTCTGCTCGCCCCCCCCACACACACACAACGTCTGCTCGCCCTCCACACACACACACACACACACAACGTCTGCTCGCCCCCTCCACACACACACACAACGTCTGCTCGCCCCCCCCTCATTTCATTTCCACGTTGACGATCAGATTGTGCTCGCGGGACGGACGACATTTCAACTTTAAGGGACGGGTCACAAGCTCTTCAGACTCAAGGACGAAGCCCCGATGTAAAGAGGACTGAACCCGACGGTATAACTGTTATCATGCTATTAAAATGCATGATGGGAAACGTAGTCCCCACAGTGAAGCTCATGATGTCTCTGCTACGCCTCCTTTTAGTGAGATACCACATGTTGCTCAACTGCAGGCAACAGGAACCAAAGCACAGTAGTTAGTGCACGCGTGTAACGTGTGCAACTTGTGTAACGTGTACAACATGTGTAACGTGTGCAACGTGTGTAACGTGTGTAATGTGTAACGTGTGCAACGTGTGTAACGTGTGTAACGTGTGTAACGTGTGCAACTTGTGTAACGTGTGCAACGTGTACAACGTGTGCAACGTGTGTAACGTGTGCAACGTGTGCAACGTGTAACGTGTGCAACGTGTGTAACATGTACAACGTGTGCAACGTGTGTAACGTGTACAACGTGTGTAACATGAGTAACGTGTACAACATGTGCAACCTGTGTAACGTGTGCAACGTGTGTAACGTGTGTAACGTGTGCAACGTGTGCAACGTGTGCAACGTGTGTAGCGTGTGTAACGTGTGCAACATGTGTGTGCAACGTGTGTAACGTGTAACGTGTGTAACGTGTACAACGTGTGTAACGTGTGTAACGTACAACGTAATGTAACGTGTAACGTGTGCAACGTGTGTAACGTGGTGTAACGTGGTGTAACGTGTGTAACGGTGTAACGTGTAAGCAATGTGCGTGTAACGCGTGTGTAACGGTGTAACGTGTAACATGTACAACGTGTGCAACGTGTGCAACGTGTGTAACGTGTGCAACGTGTGCAACGTGTGTAACGTGTGCAACGTGTGTAACGTGTACAACATGTGTGTGCAACGTGTGTAACGTGTACAACGTGTGCAACGTGTGTAACGTGTGCAATGTGTGTAACGTGTGTAACGTGCACTAAGGGAACCTAAATGACTGTTGTGTCCTTTTTTCA
Organism: Gasterosteus nipponicus; assembly: GCA_014132575.2. Classification (NCBI taxonomy): domain Eukaryota; kingdom Metazoa; phylum Chordata; class Actinopteri; order Perciformes; family Gasterosteidae; genus Gasterosteus; species Gasterosteus nipponicus. Next base: position 1,039,576 of record BMAF01000014.1, read on the forward strand.
AACAAGCGACTGAGCCCCACGGACACATTGTCCCTTTCCTTTCGTCTCATTGCGCAGAGACGGCAGATGCAAATGTCCTCGTAAAAGCCTCGAAGTCCCCAGATAGTCGGCTGTTTCAGTATTGGTGTGCTGCCCACATGCACACGCATGCACACACATGCACACACATAGTTGTGTCGACATCCACCCTGAAATGATCCAACGGCACTTTCAATAATCCAACCTCATTTCTCCAGCAAACAGCAACTAAAACAGAAGTTAGGCTCTGAACTCTTTAGGGACCTTTTTTCATACTTTTTATGTAACATCTCCGTCAGACGCTTTTTGTCAAAATAGTATGAAATATTAATAAAAAGTGCCTCTGGGTTTGCCCCACACAGTGAGAACAGTGACTGCAGCAAACAGTAAAATAACAGAAAAATATCTGGAATAGGTTGGATTGCATTTGCATTCTCAGTTCATACATTTTAATTTATTTTAGTGGAGCTGTCAGGCAGATTCTAGAAATTGTGTCACAGATTTAGATATTGTGGATTCCTGGGGGGGGGGATTGGGTTGCAGGAGGGAGGGGGGTCTTACTGAAGCTTTCTAGTTGGGGGAATAACATTTTTTTAAAAAACCTTGCTGACACAGAAAGTGAAATGTCATTTTATTGACATTGTTATGCTGACAACATGTTAAGATTTGTTTTATGAGTTTGGGAATCCAGCCTCTACACACACACACACACACACACGCATCCTTCGGGAGTGCGTACGTGACTGTGCATAAACATCACATAATTAGCATTCAAGGGCGAGAGTGGATAGTCGCTGACGAGTCGTGGCTCAATCATTTTAAAAACAGCGGGTTCTTTGTGTCTGAGTTTGGCAGGTTAGTCCATTAAGCAGAGTTCATCTATGTATGAACAGAGAATATAATACACGACAAACATCAGAAAACACACCGCGGCGCCGTCGCATCAAGGTGACTTTAGTTCCACTTCTTCAAATCTGTTCTAGTTTTCCTTCACAGTTTCATTTGAGTTTCAGTTATTTCAAACGACTTTTCACCTTTAAAAAAAGGATTCACATTCTCGCTACATTTGGAGGTGACAGAAACCCGGTGGGACGTGTTTTTCTTTGGGTCCAGCATGTTTGATTATTGCACACAAAGTGGTAAACGTTGCTGATTAAAACAGCTGCTTCTCTCCACCGGAGCATGCAGGCACAGTCTGTCGGCTCGGCGCTCTCCGATCGCTCCTGCCGACCTTCTTCTGGGTCTCTCTCGGTTCTGTTTGACATACGATCCACCAGACGGCTGCCCAGATGATCCCAGATGTCCGAGGCCACCTGCACCCCAAAGATCGTCCATGAGAAGTGGACGTAGTTGGAGTAACCGGCTTCAAACACCGATGAAGTGACGACATCTGGACGTCTTTGGTAGAGACCCGTCAATCATTGTGTAGCCCCGCCCTAAATCATCCCCTGCTTTATGGTGTGTTTGACTCTAAGTGGTCCATCATTTAATAAATAAACTAGAGATTGAGGCCATAAACTCATGTTTACAATGTCTGTTGTTGGATTTCTATGGGACGAGAAGAGTCGCCCCCTGCTGGTCAATACGGAGAATGCAGCTTAAAAAAATGACGCTTTGCCTTCACTTTTCAGACCTGGAGTTTGCTTGTAATACCAAGATACTGATAATGATGAACATCTTTTTTTTCATTACACTTTAATTTGATTTAATGCACCTGAAAAAAGGGGGTTGACATCGCAGGCTGCTTTTAACAGAGATCATAAAGCAGTGGCACAAAAGACTCTGCACAGCATCGTTCAGAATCTGCATGTCGTTGACGTCCACTATCTGCAGACATAACTATGATAGGTCAGAACATAAAGAAGTTCATTTTTGACCGTGAGAAACAATTTTACACTTGCTACATTATCACTGCTATTGCCTGGCACCAACAGCTGCAGAGTTAAAAAGTGTATTCTCATATAATCCGAAAATTATCCGTAATATTATCAAGTATAGTCCTCATATCATCGTTGTAAGGTCCTCACAACATCCTCATATCATCCTCACAACATCCTCATATCATCCTCACAACGTCCTCATAGCATCGTCATAACGTCCTCATATCATCCTCATAACGTTCTCACAAGGTCCTCATAACATCCTCATAGCATCCTCATAGCATCCTCATAACGCCCTCATAACATCCTCATAGCATCCTAATGTCCTCACAGTGTCCTCATATCATCCTCATAACGTCCTCATAACATCCTCTCAGCATCCTAATGTCCTCACAGTGTCCTCATATCATCCTCATAACGCCCTAATAACATCCTCATAGCATCCTAATGTCCTCACAGTGTCCTCATATCATCCTCATAACGTCCTCATATCATCCTCATAATGTCCTCACAACGTCCTCATAACATCTTCATAGCATCCTCATAACGCCCTCATATCATCCTCATAGCATCCTCATAATGTCTCACAATATCATCTCTTTGTAACGTCTCATAGTATTTCTTTAATGTCCTCATAATATCTCTCATATTATCTCTTTATAAATAGTATCCTCATAACATCCTCATATCATCTCATAATGTTTTTTATAGTATCTCAAATGTCCTTCATAGTCCTCATATTATCTCTCATAACGTCCTCATAGTATCTCCTTATAACGTTCTTTCATCATAGCATCCTCCATAACGTCTCATATTATATCTTTCATGTCTCTTATTACCTCATAATGTCCTCATAGTATTTCACAATAGTATCTTTATAATGTCTTTATAGTATCTCTCTTATCATCTTATAACGTCCTCATAGCATCCTCATAATGTCCTTATAACGTCTTTATATCCTTATCCTCATAATGTCTCATAGTATCTCATAATCGTCCTCTTATAGTATCTCTTTCCTATATCATCCTCATAACGTCCTTCATAGTCACAATCCATTACCTCTGCGTCCTCATATTCGCTCTTATAGTATCCTTTATAATGTCCTATGCGTCCTTTATCATCTTCATAACGTCTCATAGTATCTCTCACGTCCTTATATTATCTTACAATCCTTTATATTATCCTCATAGTACGCCCTTTATATTATCTCTTCTTTATAATGCTCTTATAGTATTCTTCAATCCTCATAACGCTTATAGCATCCTCACAAGTATCTCCTCATCTTATAGTATCTCACAACGCCTCATATCATCCTCATAACGTCCTTATATCATCTCTCATCCTCATAATGTCATAACGCCTCATAGCATCCTCACAACGCCCTCATATCATCCTCATAACGTCATAACGCCCTCATAGTCATCCCCTCATAACGCCCTCATAGCATCATAACGCCCTCACTCTCATAACGCCCTCATAGCATCCTCACAAATAAACCAAAACCAAAAGATGTGGTTGTGGTTGTGTCGCCTATCGTCCATCATTCTCCCTCCATCCCGAGACGAATGACACTATTCGTCACCGCCCCTCCCCCCAATCCTCCCCCACACTGTTTGTCTTGCCGGGTGTCAATGTCACATGTCGGGCGTTAGCGTGAAGACATCAGTGGGATGAGGTCAGCGGTGACATGGTGACGCTATTAAATCAGTGGCCTTCTGAAAGTGTGAGAACAAGCCTCCCTGTCACGCCGGAGCGCCTGTTCCCTTCGGAGAGTCTCACAGTATTTAAACAGGACCACAGTCTTAATCCGGAGGTGAACACACCCAGCGGGGGATCACAGGCTGAACCGAGCGTATTTAAAACCTGGCAAACATACAGTCCACTCACCAAAATAAACCCAAAGCAATACGCACCGAACGGAAGTACAAT